>CM038793.1:30870346-31049194 GCA_021764765.1 Vicia sativa | reverse complement strand
ACCAGTTCGCATTCCTGCTATCAAACCAATTCCCGAAGCTAGAGGGAAAGAACCAGTAACTCATCCTGCTCAAACAAAAGTACCAAAGGAAGTTGCTGAAGATACCTCCAAGTAAGAAATGGAGGAAATTCTAAAGATCATCAAGAAGAGTGACTACAATATTGTAGAACAGTTTGGACAAACTACGTCCAAGATATCCATGCTAGCTATGCTATTGTGCTATGAGGATCATGCTAAAGCCTTAGTGAAGTTTTTGAAGAATGCTCACATACCACAAGACACTACTGTTGATCAATTTGAAGGTTGTATTGCTAGCCTGACCATCAACAATGGTTTAGTATTCTCTGATGTTGATTTAACTCCTGCCGGAAATAAGCACAACAAAGCCTTGCACATCTCCATCGAATGTAAGGACACTACGTTGTCTCACGTATTGGTGGATCTGTTACGCCTGAATGTCTTGGCAAAGAGCGCTTTCGACTGACTTAATGCTGAAGGAGTGGTCATCAAGCCCAGTGACATAATTGTAAGAGCTTTGATGGTTCGAAAAGAACAGTACTTGGAGAGCTCATTCTGCCGATTAAAGTCGGTTCCCAGACTTTTGACTCTACTTTCTTTGTCATGGACATCCGTCCAGCTTATTCTTGCCTACTTGGACGCCCTTGGATACATGGGGCAGGCGCTGTCACCTCTACCCTACATCAGAAACTGAAGTACCCGGTGAAGGGGAAGATTGTTATAGTATGCGACGAGGAAGAGTATATGGTAAGCCATCTGCAGTCATTTCGATACCTCGAAATGGAAGGAGAATTCATCGAAACTCCCTACCAAGCTTTTGAAGCAATTCCATGAGTCATGCCTGACTCTTCCGCTACTCTTGAAGTTACTAAAGTTCCATCAAGATGGCTTCACTGAAAGACGCCAAAGCTGCGGTTCAAGAAGGAGGTCGTATTATTTGGGGTCATCTCCCGATCTCCGCTCAACCGACAAGACTGGTTTAGGCTTCACCACACAAGGTCGAGGGTGATACGCTACTAACATGCCTAAAACTTCCTTTCTACATCAACAAAAGCGAGTCCATGCTATAAAAGACGACGACAACAACTTTGACATCAATTGATCTTCCCAACCTGTGCGGCTGACTCGACAATTGAAGATCAAGATGTTACACCAATCTCCTTTAGACAGAGTAATTGCTTTTTTCGTTATGCTTTTCTTTTACGCTTTAAACAATAAACTTTAAGCCTAGCCTTGCCCGGGAATCATGCTCGTTGTGAGGGTTATTACTTGTCATCCAGATATTTTCATTCAATAAAATCATTGACTTTTGCATTCAAATACTTTACTCTTTCCTTTCTTTTACTTTTTCACCCTTCAAAAGCTATGTGTTCTTACACACACCCATGTGATACATCGCAAATTCACTCCGAATATCGATGACGATACCGCTATTGCTAAATAAGACTTGATAATCTGATCTACCGTCAAGACGAAGGTGAGGAAGATGTGAAGTTCCGGAGAACCTGTCGATGTTACAACAGAAGAACAAAGTTATACTGCCCACGTGAAGAGCCACCGAGGTTGTGAAACTGGCACCGACGCATGTAAAGGAAATCAAGATAGGAGCCGGTCTTGAGAATAGTGTCAAAGAGATTGGTCTAGATTCTGAGAATATATCGAGGTTTTTGCTTGGTCCTACGAAAATATGCCAGGTTTAGACATTGACATTGTGGTACACTGACTACCAACCAAAGAAGGTTTTCTCCCTGTGAAGCAGAAAGTTCGTCAGACATGCCCTAGTCACATTTCACCCATAATGGTTGCGAACGGGTGCCCGTACGTAAGAAGGATGGTAATGTGCGAATGCGTGTGGACTACCGAGATCTGAATAGAGAAAGTTCGAAAGACGATTTTCCATTTCCTCATATTGACGTTCTAGTTGACAACACTGCTCAACACAAAGTTTTCTCCTTCATGGACGGTTTCTCCGGCTACAATCAGATCAAAGTGGCTCCGTAAGACATGGAAAGACTACTGCTACAAGGGGCATATTTTGTTACAAAGTCATGTCGTCGGATCGAAGAACGAGGGCGCCACATACCAACGTGCCATGGTAGCTTTATTTCATGACGTGATTCATCACGAGATAGAGGTTTACGTGGACGACATGATAGCTCGATAACAAACTGAAGAAGAACATCTTGATCATTTGCGAAAGCTATTTGATAGGCTGATGAAATACAACCTAAGACTTAATCCTAACAATTGCACCTTTGGAGTCAGATCCGGTAAGCTCCTGGGGTTTATCGTCAGTGGTAAAGGAATAGAGGTTGACCCTGGCAAGGTTATAGCTATTCATGAAATGCCAGCTCCCCGCACCTAGAAGGAAGTCGAGGTTTCTCGACGATTGAACTACATTGCGATCTATTGCACATCTAATCGCTACTTGTGAGCCAATCTTCAAGTTACTAAAGAAAGATCAAGTAGTGGAATGGAACGCGATGCCAAACATCTTTGACAAAACCAAGGAGTACTTACAAAATCCTTTTATCCTGATGCCACCTGACAAAGGAAGACCTCTTATCATGTACTTGACAGTATTAGAGAATTCAATGGGGTGTGTGTTTGGGCAACATGACGAGTCTGGTCGAAAAGAGTACGTAATATACTACCTTAGCAAAAGTTTACCACCGTGAAACAAGATACTCACAACTGAGAAAACTTGCAGCCGCTTAGGCTTAGGCTCGTCGACTAAGGCAAGATATGTTGACTCACACTACCTTGTTGATCTCCAAGATGGATCCGATAAAATACATATTCGAAACCCGCTCTCTCCGAAAGAATAGCAAGATGGCAAATGATCTTCACCGAATACGACATCCAAGATAATGACTCGTAAGGCAATCAAAGGAAGTATAGTACGATCATTTGGCTCATCAAGCCCTAGATGACTATCACCATGCATTTCGAAGCCTGTGACGAAGATGTTTTGCTAGTCATCGACACGAAGAACCGTGACCGTATTAAGGACCCGAACCGGATCCGATGGACCATGGTCTTTGATGGAGCCTCAACGACTTGGCAATGGCATTGGCGCCATTATTACATCTCCTAGTGAGGACACACGCCTTCACCGCCAGACTTTGTTTCAACCGCACTAACAACATGGCCGAACACGGCTGCATCATGGGTATCAAAGTCGCTATTGACTTGAGAATCAAATTCTTACAAGTGTATGGAGACTCAACTTTGGTGATCACCGAAAGGCGAGTGATACGAAGCATCCAAATCTCATTCCATATCGAGGACATGTTTTGAGTCTAACCGCCTCAAAGAAATCACTTTCGATCACATTCCACGAGAAGAGAATTAGTTGGCAGACGCATTAGCTACCATGTCATCAATGTTCAAGGTCAGATGGGACAACGAAGCTCCCTAAATCATCATCGAAGGTTTGACGAACCAACATATCTTGTAAACTTGATATAGAAGAGAAACCCGGTTCTAACGAAGTGAAGAGGTATCTCAAGTCAGAATATCTCAAGTAGGGGCATCCACAATGATAATAAGTTCATAAGAAGATTCGCTCCAAATTCTTCCTCAAGAACGACATCTTATACAAGAACAATCACGACTTGTGCTTATCTACCGTAGACCGTAAAACAATAGAACGAATCATGGAAGAGTTACACAAGGTGCATTCGCACCCACTCCAATGGACATACAATGGCTAAGAAGATTCTAAGAAGGTGTTATTATTGGTCCACCGAAGTCGACTACCGCTATGCCTTGGTCTTGTCACAAATGCCAATATACGCAGATAGAGTACACGCATCTCAAATTCCACCGAATTTTCCACCGCCCATGGCCTTCGCAATGGGCATTGACATGATTGAGATCAAACCCACCGCTCCAATGGACATCGCTTCATCCTTGTTGTAATTGACTACTTTTCTAAATGGGTAAAGCAATTGTCGCATCCGTTACTAAGAATGTCAGGCTCGATTCATCAAGCATAATCTTATTTGTCGGCACGGCATCCCCGAAAGGATCATCACGACAATGGTACCAATCTCAATAACAAAATGATCACCGAACTCTGCATGCAATTCAAGATTAAGCATCACAACTCTTCTCCATATCGACCAAAAATGAACCGCGCAGTGGAAGCCGCCAACAAGAATCTCAAAAAAATCATACAGAAGATGACAGTGACTCTATAAGGATTGGCACAAGATGTTGCCATTTGTCTCCACTTGCCACCGACTATAGTACGTAACATCAGTGGCAACCCCTTCTCTCTTGTATATGGTATGGAAGCGCCCTACCAATCGAGGTTCGATATCTCAACCGTAGTCCTCAGGACACGTAATCAAAAGACGAACGGGTCCGACTTGACCAGATCACTGATCGATCAAAAACGGCTTGCAGCCATATGACATGGATAGATCTATTAGAAGCGAATGATCAGAGAATTCAACAAGAAGGTCAAGCACCGAGTCTACCAAGTCGGTGATCTAGTAGTCAAGTGCATCATCCTTCCACAAGGTGATCCCATGGGAAAATGGACTCTCACCCATGAGGGACAATTTATAGTCAAGACAAGATTCTTCTACGGAGCAATGATCCTAATCACTATGGATGGAGAAGATTTCAGATCCGTGAATGCGCATATAGTCAAAAAATACTATGCATAAACGAGCCCCGCTAGGTTGACTGGCCTAGGAAAAAATAAGGGCATCCTGGCGAACCAAAAGGTTCGGGCAAAAATTAAGGACATACAAAAAATGTGTACACCCGGCAAATCGAAAACCTGAAAAAGGAGGCTTGGGCAAAAAAGGGTATTCCGATAGACTGAAAACCCGAAAGGGCATCTAGGAAAAAATTAGGATTTGCACGACTATGTCTCGCCCGTGATCACCTACCACGAGACACTACTATCACCTTCAAGATTCAAATGGTGCAAATCAATTCAATCACTTTTGACAAAGAAGGAGATGAGATAGTCAAAATATATGAGCAATAGCATATTTGAAACTCTACGAGAGTTTCCGATAGCTTTTACTATTCTACAATTTCCTCTTACTAGATATTCGTCTCTTGTACACAAACTGCCTGACTATAGGCCACATTTCAAAATTAATGCAAATTCCTCTTTTACAGTTCTAATTTTATTGTTGTTTGCATAAAGTCCAATGATTGCTTTGAATGATTATATGCATCTAACAATAAACATCTATTTCACAAACATATGAAAACGAATGTAAAAAAGAATTACTACAGTTCTAGGAATTGAGATGACAACTAAAGTCACCAATATATCCTTGCAGATTCACTTTTGCAAAAAATAATAATAAATACCCCAAAATTTTCCCTCATTTCACAAGACAATCCATGGCTCTATATTCAAGAAACCAAGGTCGATCAGAAACCCTCTTTACGCAATTAATCCAAACTAGGTTTTGCTCCTCTCAAGCCAAGATGGATTTCTAAGGATTCAAGTGGTCACCATATCCCATCATATTCATCAAGGTTTCATCATATCAAATTCTAAGCCTTACAAATCAAAATTGCTCATCCAATTGCTCGATAGCTAAAAATCACCAGATAGACAAAAGTCACAGTAATCTGACCAATCATAAATTTCACATACTTTATCATAAATTTTTCCACCAAAGCTCATTTTGAAGAGAACTCAATTTCTACAACTTCATGTCTCATAAGCCAATGGAAATGCATCATTTGGGAGTTATAGGTCAAAACATTAGTGTCCTCTTAAAAGTCAACAAAAAGTCATCTTCTTGCAAAAAATGTTCATGAGAATGGAAACCCAATGAAAATTAAACCAAAAGGTTTGATTAGAAGACATCTTGAGCTTTCTAAAAGTCCAAGAACACCCAAAATGTGGAAAATTTAGCAAGATACAAATTGAGCATTTTTGAGGGGAGGTTGAAGAAAATACTTAGCAAGAGCAAATATTTTCAAATGGGCCTAAGATTTTATGATTCAAACTTATTCCTAACATTATCAAGAGCCTCTAAGCCCAGCTACACGCCTCCTTCCTTTTATTTTATTTATTTTGAATTAACCATTAAAATTCAATTTTAATTAAAATAAAATATTAAGACAAGGTACAAGGCATATGGGCTTGATATCCAAGTTCCTCGAGGTCCAAGATTGACAATGCAAGTGGAAATTTCGCAAGAGAGTTTAAGGAAGATTGATCAAGGAAAAGAAAGATTTGATTCAAAATTCCAATCAAATATCTTTCATTCAATGCAATATATTTTACCAAGTTTGTTGACCTAATCTCTCGTCCTATATATACTTAACATCCTCACAAGACACAAGGATGAATGGGGCGCCTACATGTATTGCTAGCCTCTTACAAACCCTAGAAATCTCTCAAATTTTTCTCAAAACTTGCAAAATCGTGATTTCAATTTCCGTGCGCTTTCAAGCCATTTTAGCCATTCATTCGTTCCTAAGTTCTAAGGATCGATTCGCATCATTACACGATCCAAGAACGCCCAGATCAAGCTTCCCACGCTGTCCGATGGTAAATATCTCAAAATCGTTTTTCTCAATCCATGCATTACTAACTATTTTGTGTGTTTGTATGATCTCGTGGATGTTGTTTAGAACAGTACAACGTGTTACATGTGAGCTTTAGGCTTAAATCCCATGATGTCATTGTTAGGCATAGGGTGTGAGTTTCAAACCCACGGATACAAGGACTTTCAGCTATAAAATACCACCATTGGAACATCTAGGTTCAATTAGGGGTAGGATCCTTTATTTGTATTTATCTTGATTATTTTGGTGATCTAAATTCTAGATGGCTGTGAGAAGACGACTGCAGCCTTGTTTTCGCTCTTATTTAGGAGCCAACAACCTACATATTCATGAGTCCAAGTATGAATGGATGTATCACCGCCTAACGATTCACCTTTGCTTATATCACTTATCTCTCGTGTCGTGGGTTCAAACCCCACCTTGCTATTTTATTTTCATTGTCCTTGCTGTGTTTCGAGTCGAAACCTAAGGAAAAGCCTGAAGCTCCAACTCCGGGTCTCCTGCCTCTAGAAGTTCCAAGCTCCGCCACTCGGGTCTCTAGCACCAGATGCTCCACGGGTCTCCCAAATCCGTAATCCTCCGTAAGCTCCAACTTCAAGATGGCCCCAGATGAGAAGTCCCCAAAAGCTCCAACTTCTCGACGCCCCTGCATCCGTAATCCCTGAAGCTCCATCTTCGGATCCTTTCAAAGATTTAACCTCGACGCCCAAAGAAGAAACCACCGAAGCTCCACTTGGACCCTTTCAAACATGTAGGTCCACCAGGACACAAGATGGGATTTCCACCTAAACTCCGCTTAGATGCCGACAGCGCTCCACTCTCAAAAGGCCCAATCAGGCGACCGTAAGCTCTTTTACCTTTTTCTTTGATTTTTATTTATTTTCTGCTTTCCATATTAATTAATTGATTAATTTAATTAGTAATTAGGTTAATTAATTAGGATAATTAAATAATTTCACAAATAACTTTTTATGCTTTTAATTAACTTAATTAGTTTAATTTATGTTAATATTCATTAATTCTTTTTCTTAATTAAATTAAAATCAATTAGAAATAGGTTTTATCTCACATAAACTCTAAATTTCAAAATACCAAAAATACTAGGATTTAGTTTTTTTTCACTTAGATCATTTTTTTTCTTCTTTGCTATTTATTTTCTTACATTTTAAATTCTATAAAGGATGTATAGGTTGCAAGTTTATTTTCATGTAATAGCGTAGGATTTTATTTTCCGCCTTACTTTCCGCACCTCCTATTATGTATCTGCCCCAAAGCCATGTAATAGCGTAGGACTTAACATTTCCGCAATTTACTTTCGCTTCTTATTAACTCGCTATTAACTAGGCGTGTATGGCAAGATTAACTTGATCAATCTAGATCACTAATCACAAGATAAATATTTGAAAACAACACACCTTCTTCACACATGCACCCCTTTAGGGTATGCTCTCTCTCGCTTTTACGTAAACAATGTAACCGCGAATAGGGATATTCTTAGCAAGACGTCGAATAATATCATCACAGTCCTTCGACTTAAAATATCATAGTCCCTCGATGTTGCCTATGAATACATGATCTCGCCCCTGGATGTTGCTTACAAAAAGTGATGATCCCTACGAATGTGTTAGGATATCCCTGTTGACTTCTATGACCATCCGATGTCCCTTCGAAATGTCCCTTTACATCCAACGAATAAGTTACCTATCAACCCATGATATGGATAGCCTAATTTTAAAGGAAAGCAAAATAACACGAAACGACCATTCGAGTGGGTAAAATAAGTCTCTTTTGCTTGCTCAACCAAAACATTTTTCGCACCTCACACTTTCTCAAAAATCTATATCAAAACACTTTGTATACATTCCAACGTGAATCATTACAAAGTTCCTTTATAAAACAAAAACATTTCCAAACATCAGATACATTCCAAATAAGTGAATCATTACAAAGTCAAAGAGAAATGCCTTTTTCAAAACATTTTCAAACACACACACACAAAAAGCAATTTATAAAGTGAGCTAAGCAATTAAGAGTCGTAGATAATTACGGATGGTGTGAATTCTTCACCTTTCTCCATAACCACCTCCTTACTCAAAATTAACAAAGGTCTTTTCTGCTCTTTTTGCCTCTCCCTTAATTGGATAAAGAAAGTCGTGTGGCGTACTCTTTCTATCCGCAAATATTTGCAATCAAACGCAAAAACAAACAAGTCAGTTCTCCCACCGTGTTACACTGGTCTGCCGAGTGTTCGCGTTAAAAAGTGACGCACGAGGGAATCGAATCGGAATTCGGATTCTCTGGCTCGAAACGATTTACTCTTTTGATTTGTTTATAAAGATGTCGCGAAGCATCAAGCTTTATCATTTCCAACACAAGAAAAATGATTATGAAAAGGGGAAAGTCAATACCCTAATTGATATGATATATTACTTACTCAGCGTGAACTAGACGCAACGCATCGGGGAGATTCCTGCAAGGGTTTGTTATATAAAGGAATAGATGTGGCACCCTAAATATATATAGTTATCTATAGCTTTATATATGAATAGTTTGATATGTTTGTGTGTTTTAAATTGTTATTTCTATTGTTGGGAAAGTTTGTCCTTTGGATTTTAAGAAAGGTAGTTATGTGGGATCCCAGGTTTTGTTATTATTGTGCTCGCAAAGATCATTGGATCTCGTACATATCCCTAAGACGAGGCTAAACTCAATGAATGAGTTTTACATCAAGTCTAAGAGGAGAGGGTGGGGAACCTAGTTGTTAGCTAATTGTTATGTTATAACCGGATGCTATATACACAAGGGTGTGATGTGTATTCACAAGAGTTGAAGGAAATATAAACAAGTGTATAAAACGAAAGCAAAATTGAATATATACAAGGTTTTGATGTACAAGGAATGAATATATACATCAAGGGTAATTATGTACAAGGAAATGAATATGTACATAGGAGGGTGGGACTTACACTGAGGGAGGCCCATGATCAATTAAGAAATTCGAGGAAAAACTGTTCGGTTTTATCTCCAAATCGAGCCGATCATGGAAAAGATGTACTTTGTTGAAAAGTTTTGAAAAGGTTTTGTAATGATTTTGAAAAGTGAAATATATTACAAGAAGTTTTGGAAAAGATTTAAGTTTGAAAGTTGGAAAGAAAAATTTTTGTAAGTATTAAGAAATACTTAAAATGTTTCATTTTTGACTTAATAAAATATAACCAAAGAAAATATTTTGGATTTTTTGACATAATCATAAAATAGGTATATTAAATGACAAGTGTGCAAAAATCATCTCAAAATGAAAAGTTTTGATTGGTTTTAAAAATGTTGAAGTTTGATAGAAAATGTGAAGAAAACAAGTAGTAAAAATTTGATTTTGGTCCTATGAGATTTGAACTCAAGTCCTTTGGCTTAGAAGTGAAAAGATTTACCATCGAGCCATGTGTTTATCTTGTTATTTACATCGCCTTCATTTAATTATATTTAAAACAAGTCTTGAAAATGTTTCAAATGAAGGAAAAGTAAAAATGACAAAATGGTCTCGTGGGGATTCAACTCGGACCATAGAAAAGGCAAAGGACATGAAAAGCGCTACGACTCACCAATTGGGTGGTATACATCCATTTATTTATTTTCTTCCATGTTATTATATTATAAACTTAATTATTTGAATTTGAAAATCAAATAGAAAACACGTGCACTCCATCTTCTTCTTCCTCAAGCTCTCGATTTTATAACTTCTCATTTCAATGAAATTGAAAGATGTAAACATCAAAGTTGTCGCTTTTGAACCTAAAATCCATATATGTTTAATTTATTATTTTGAAATAAGATGATTAATTTTGAACGAGGATGATGAACCCTAATTCTAAGAATCAATATGAAATCGTAAATGGATCATGAATCCTGAAATTGCCAACCTATTTTGACAAGCCATCCACAACACAAATTTTTCCTAAGGCCTAGCGACATTATTATAGAAAAGTTTATGCCAATTCACATGGTGTTCTTCATCAAATCATAATACAACTTCCTTGTCTGAAACTTATTCTTCATTTGCTTCCAAACCTGCATTTTGCACAACTTCTCTTTTCTACAGAACGCGATTGAGAATTCAAGAGCAATTTGATAGGGATGCTAAAAATGGTATCTAGTTTCACATAGTAGGTATTCACCCATTTAATCCACAAGCTATCCTTTTTCAATCACATATTCCACAAATGATTTATCATAAGAGCCTGATTCCACTATGCAAGAGCAAACAAATCCAAGCCACACTGCTTCTTTGGAGTGCAAACTATTTTCTGAGTAATGTGGGCTTTCCTTTGCACAGTACTTTTCCCAGTCCAAAGAAATGATCGCATTATAGCATTTACTTTCTTTATAACCCCAACAGGTATAGTTGAGGCTAGCACAACCGATACTTTTATGGAGTTGAAGTCTATATGTGCGTTAGGAGATGGGCACTCCAATGTTGAATCCTACTCACAATTTTTCCACCAAGCTATCACATTGGATGTTTGTTAACTTCTTGCTCGTCATAGGGATTCCCAAATACGTAAAAGGTATTGTGCCAGCTACAAACTTTGTCAACTCTATAATCTCTTTTTTGTTTGATCCTCCATACCCCCATAATAGAGCTTACACTTCATGGGTTAACCTTAGACCAGGATCTGGAGAATTCCATGAATTTATCCATTTCCAGTTGCACAAAACTTATATCTTCTCTAATGAATAAAGGCAAGTCATCTGTGAAACTCACATTTATTATCTTGAGCTTCTTACGATAGGTATGGTATTTGATATTAGGATTATGCTTAAGATCTTGGAAAGCCCTATGGATGTACTCCATAACTATCATAAAAAGCAAGGAGGAGATAGGGTCGGCTTGCTTAAACCATCTCCTAGATTCAAGCTCCTTAGTGCACACACCATTAATTTTGAGTTTGTAAGTAACTATGGTAACTTTTTCCATCATCCAGCCAATAAACTTCCTAGGAATCCCTATCTCTTCTAAGATATTTTTCAATGTTTTCCAGTCCACAGTATCGTAGGCCTTCTATATGTCTATTTGAAGCATACACTTAGGACCACCCCTTTCCTGATATATCGTTTCATCAACTCATAAGCTAGAAGAACATGGTCTTGAATTCTTAGCCTTGGCATAAAGGCAACTTGGTTTCTACTGATGATACTAGGAAAAACTCGACTCAACCTACAAGCAAGGATTTTGGAAACTACCTTATAAAATGTTGTGTAGCATGCTATGGGTTTGTATTCCTTTATAGTCATAGCCTCAATATGCTTTGGGATAAGGGTGACCATTGTAGTGTTGGACTTTTTGTACATTTTTTCAGTTTTAAAGAACTCTTTGGCCACTTCTATTACATCAAAGCCATTGATAATCAGATCCCAAAGATCAACATCATAGCCTAGAAAGAAACTTTTTATTCTATCTTTCCAGTAATCAAATTTCTCTCCATCAGAAATAGGAAAATTTGCATTGTAACTATCTCTTTCATTTGTGTTAGCAGAGGCCATTTAAGTTTTTCTCACACTGGACCTTTCTACATGGTTAAGTGTTTGACTGGAAAGTCAATAACAGAGTTAGAGCTATGATACCGATTGAAGGTAGAGAAAAACACAAGAAATGGGGCATTTGAATTGGGTTTTTTAAAACTTTTTCTTTAAAGAATGTTTTTCACAAACTATTAATGATAAACAATGCAAGAGAAAAAATGACACAATCAGTTTATACAAGTTCACCTTAGAAAAGGCTACTCTTGTCCATCCACCAAGGTGATTTTTCCTTAGAAAATGAATTAATCCACTAATCTTGAAATATTAGAACAACATCTAAGAGTTTAGAAAAATACCTTAGCCTTCTCATGTATACGACTATACCCTAGTCACCGAGGAAACAAATCTCAAAGATTTATAATCAAATAGTGTGTATAATAGTGCTTCTATAAAGTTGATTTAACACTTACAATGAAGAACAATTATTTACACACAAATATGAGCAATAACTCTTTGAATACAATAATGATAATAAAACACAAATGTGAGCAACAACTCTTGTGTTTTTAGAGAGTAATGATTAACACAAATCTGAGCAACAACTCTTTGTGTTGTGATTTTCTCTTGAGTATTTTCTCTCTTGAATAAATATATGAACGTTGATATTTGAGAATAATGATTGTTCCTTTTTCTTGATCTCTAATCTTCTTATTTGCAATGGAGTAGTTGATCCTTTATACATGATTAAAAAACTAGACCGTTGAATAGTGCAAATGTCTCTTTTATTGCTAGATGTCATAATGGTAGAAATGAGATCTTGGGAGATAAGGAACACACCATTTTCTTTTGGTTGTACAATATATTCACCATAGTAGAATGTAAAATTGTACCTTTGTACTAATTCTTCTTGTGCAAGTTTCTAAGTTCTCATTTTTTAATAGAAATGTTTTTTGATGATGAGTCCAGAAGGTGTTTCTTGTTTTGATATTGTCTTCTAATGGAATATATCTATAGTGAAGAGATGTGCATATTCTAAGAGTATCGTCAATCAGAACCTTGTCTTCAAACTTGAAAGTAACAACTTATTTTATGAATAAATCTTGATTTCGAACTAGAACCAAAAGCTTGATTTATGATCTAGTAGCAACTGATTTTGATCCGAAGCGAAGCTTTAAGCAGAAATTATTTTAGAGAAAATACTTGTGTCTTCACAAGCAACAACTTATCTTTGAAGTACAATTGAAGATCCTTTTCTGACAAACATCCAGCATTCATAAGAACCACTGATGTTTTTTCAAAGGTGAATGCAATAGTCTTTCTGAGGCGTGCCAAAACATTATTCTGATGATTCTTCAGACGACTATCCTGAATCAATTAAAATGTTTTATCTGCGCACTCAAGAAACTATTAGAGAACAAAATTGTTGCATATAAAATATATGTATTATTATCACTAAAACTTAGAGGTTAAATGCATAATCAAATCTTGTCCTAACAGTTTGAGCCCTAACAGACTGACATATAGTTAGGTTAGGTGGCCCTGGGTGTCTTAGGCGGATTGCTTGGGAAACCGACCCACTTTTCTTGGATCCTTAAACTAATATGAATTCGGGTATTTTATCCCAGACAAGCATAGTTTATATTTTCCAATTGTACATAGTCCCTCAAACGCGAGGCATGAAGGATCAAAGCGCTTAAGTTTAATAACACTCTGCTTACTCAAAACGAAGGAGATCATCATTCTCTTTTCAAATGCATGATATATAGTCTAAATACTCTTTAGGCATGCATGGTCTATCACATCATATAAATAAAGTGTTGGTCACAAGACCAAATACCAAGTTTAAAAACAACATAGTGTCACACTAATCATGCCACAATTTGACATACTTTTTATGGTAAATAAAATAATAATAATAATAATAATAATAATAATAATTAAAAACTTACAGTGAAGTCAATGATTTTAACTTGGTATCGATGTTTAACTAACATTGTCAATTTTTGTTATTTAAGTTATAATTTACAATAACATTTTATACAAAGGAAATGATATTTCACACCCGTAAGAAAATGAAATTTAAATGTCACATCAGAATGGTGCCACTTAAATTATTTCCTTTTTATTATTATTAATTAAATGACCAGTTATTTAAATGTATTTTTGTATTTTTATACAATATTTGTTTTCTAATATTATCATTTGTCACTGAGAATTAATTTGGTTTTATGTTTGGAATGTCGATCATGAACAATTTATTTATTATGGCATATGATGAAATAATATCAAATGGATCAATAATACCTTGTTAATTTTTATTGATTTGGAGAAGACATATGATAGAGCATTAGAGAGATTTTGTGAAAAACTCTAGAGAAGAAATATGTTAGGATTACATATATGTAAGAATGAGTATCGACTATTTTGCAAAAATAGGGTGAAGAGACAACCGACTTTCCATTACAATTGATTTGCATCAAGGTTCAATCATAAATCCTACCTTTTTACCTTAATTTTGGATATACTTACGGAACATATTCAAGAGTTAGCACCGAGGTGCATGTTTTTTATAGATGATATAATCCTTCTTGAAAAGTCAAAATATGGTTTAAATTAAAAGTTGGAAACTTTGAGACAAGTTTTAGAAACACATGATTTTTGTTTAAGCAGAAGTAAGACGGGATATATATAATGTAAATTAAGAGGGAAAAAAACGTTTTTAACTTATAGGTGAAAGTTGAAGACCATATTATCCTTCAAATCACACAATTTAAATATCTTGGGTCTGTAATATAAAAAGATGAAGAAATAGAAGGGGATGTAAATCATCAAATTCAAGCTAGGTAGTTGAAATGGAGAATAACATCCGATGTTTTGTGTGATGAAAAAACATCACTCAAGTTGAAAGAAAAGTTTTATCAGACTTCGGTAAGACCTAAGATTTTGTATGAGAATATGTTGCAGTGAATATGTTGTAAGATTCGACATGATAGAATTAGAAATGAAAATATTAGAGAGAGTGAAGATATTGACTATAGTGGAGAAGATGATGCAAATAGGTGGTTTGAGAATGTAGAGAAAAGATCAATAAATTATATAGTAAGGATGATAAGTTAAATAGAGAAAAGACAAATCATTAGAGAGAAAAAATTACCTAAAAAGACTGAGAAAATTATTTTATAAAAATCCGAGATTAATAATTTAGATATAAACAAAAGTTAATATATCTAATCTAACCGATCAATGTTAATGAGACTCTAATTAGTAGTTTTTGTATTAAAACCCCATAATAAATAAGCAAACCAAATAAGGTTAATTTTGTTTTTATATTAATAAATTAAAAATTAAAATACTTTTATGGTGTTTTTTTAAGAGATGTCAAAATAAGACTCGGAAAAAATTCAGATACAATTATATAGATGGTGTTTTTATTATTTTTCATAAAAATATAATAAACATGTAATTTTTACTTAAGATGTATAATTTTCTCCTATTTTTACATTTTAAAATGATATTTAAATATATTAATTATAATTTTATTAGAAAAGAATAACAACCACGAAATTATAGATAAGTTTTTGGGAATTTCTTTTGCCACCTAGTGGTCTTCTTCTAGGCCTCACGAAAAATTTAAAATATCTCTAGGTTTTGCAAGTGCACTTGCGGGTTAGTTCGTGTTTCGCAAGTGCACTTGCAAATTAACCCATAACTTATAAAAATCAATGTGACTTTGCATGTGCACTTTCGAATTAATCCATAATTCCTTAATCCGCAAGTGCAATTGCGAAGTCTGTGAATTATTTTAGCAAAACGAACAGAACAGACCTCTTAAACCCTTTTCTATTCAAACAATAAATTTTCTCACTTTCTACTCTAAACCCTAACATTTCTACTACCCAAACTCACAAATTTATGCTCATCTCTCCATTTTAACTCATTCCAAATTATCCCAACTCATCTCCAAGCTCTCAAAACTGTGTAAGTTTTCTCCAATTTATTTTGAATTACAATACAATCTTGTAATAGTTTATTAGGTTAGTTTGTACTAATTATATTGTGTATGTTAGTGTTAGAATAGGTAAATATACTAGCAACATGCCAATGGCTGCCAAGTATCTTCTCCACAAAGGGAACCATAAATTGGCATCGATCGGTGTATCTTGATCGCACCAACCATGATGACATCAATCGATGTCGTTGAGGATTATAAGGAGATTGTCTCATTTGATCTCATCTCTTTATACCGGTGGCTAGCACGTGGGTCGACATTAAGGTCATGTATCTTCCGGGAAGGTATCTTCCATCGCACGTCGATTTTGATGGCATATTCTAAGATTGAGAGAATCATATGGTGCAACATGACCATCAGATGATGCCGACGTCCTAAAATTGACACTGTGTAGAGGGTTATGTGACATGGTTCTTTAACGTGTCACACCTCTCATGATAGTGGATGGTCCCGACGCTCATCGATGTCGATCATGGGGAGCTCTTGGAAAATGAGCATGCCGAGGATGACCATGTCATTGATCTATTGCCTATCTGTCAGCGGGTCCAACTACTTTAGCAGGAGGCGTTGGATACGAGGATTATCGATACGGGCGATCCTGAGGCGGTTGCCGTTGTTGAGAGGATGGTCAGTGAGGCATCTGGCGCATCGCAGTACCGTAAGTAGAGGATGATGTAGGGGTTAGGGTTAGGCATACGCTATAGTCGGTGTTATTTTTTGTTGTTGTAATATTTTTACCGTATTTACTTTCCGAGCAATTTATGAATATTATTATTTATGAACATTTATTATCATTATTATTTATTGACCGTATTATTATGTTTGTATTATATTTTCAATCAAATTGTAAAATATTTGTCTAATTGTGAAATAGTAGAATCAATGAAATTTTAAACAAAAAATAACATAAACAGAGAAAGTTTCGCAGACTGCACTTGCAAGATAAGAAACAACATCTAAATATAAAAAGAATTTTTTCTCCAAAAATATTTACAAAATGTATTAGATGGTGAATTCACTAGTGCATTTTTAGAAAAATTATTACGTTTTCAATAATAAAACCACCACCAGTAAGTATAGAAAGAAATTCCTTCCCCATAAAACTTCCGCAAAATTGCACAGCATTATAAAACAAAACAAAAAAGCTTTTGGGAAGGTAAAACGCACTTTCCTAACGCAAGTGGACAAGTCGACAAAAACGTAACTGAGAATGAGACGTTAAGTTGGCAGACCATTTTTCAAAAAGGGTATTTAAGTCAAGTGAGGAAAAATATAACAGGCAGTGGAAGTAAATATATGAGAAGGAACAGGGGTAATATCGGTATTGCAGTTGCCGTACTTTGTGGGCTATAAATAAGGAAAAGCATATGCGAATATCCGACAGGCATTATTCTTTACGTGAAGCGGATATTCGCCCCCGGAAAACATTTCCTACGTGGATCTTTACAGTATAACGTGGAAAAACTAATGGACACCATTAATCTTGCCTACTTTGGATTCACGCGTCACAATTCCAAACTTTTGTTTGTTTATGCTTTTTGTTGTTATTTTAACTGACTATTAAAATATTCGCAAATCTTACGTTAATATGCAAAATAAAATTTGTTATTTGTTATGATCTACTTTAGATCTAAGCCAAGTATTTTTTTAAGAGAAAATTTAATTCTGCGAGACAAGAGGGAAGCTGCGTTTTTTTATTTATAATTCTTTTGCCTCTGCCTTCTTCCGTTTCAAATTGGCCTCCCTTCTAAAAGAAGTTTCAAATTGGCCTCCCTTCTAAAAGAATTAGGTTTAAATTATTTTTTAAAATGTCAAAAGTACCTTTTGGATAAAATGGGCCACAAAGCATAAACAAACAATTTTTTAAAATGTCAAAAGATTAAAAAATAATCAATCCAAAATCATTTTTATTTTGATTTTTGGAGATAAAAATTGAACACCTAAAATTGTCCAAATGATATAAATTCAACAATAAATTATCCGAAAAAATGATTACATTAAAATAAACTACGAGTTTTGTAAATTAAAGAAAAATTATACAAATGGTTAAAATCGAAATAAAATGATAATGAAGAATACCCGACTTTAAAATATTTACGCTAAAACAAGACTTGAAATGTACCGAAAATTAGGGAAACACATTTTATGATTTACGCGATACGTAAATTTATAAAACAGTGAGTAAAAGATGAAAACTTGAAATATTTTCCCTGCTAATTTTTTTGCACAGTATCGAATTGCTTTTAACAGTCTGTTTATAAAACCAAAATATTGATATCATCGACATATAAATAATTTTAAAACAATGCAATAAACAAGCAGAGAGATGAAAATAAATGAAGTGAAATAACGGGTATTTTATAACTAAAAATGATGCGAATATCGATTTAGACTGGCTTTTGATCAGTTTAAATACGACGAAATGATGCATATGCAATGAATAAATGACTGTTTTTTTATAAATGCAATGCAAGTAGAAAAATAGCAGTGAAATTGTGAAAACTAGTATGAAATAGAGCCATGCATGTCAAAACATGAACAACTTCATTGACTTATCTTATAGCGAATTTAACATGAGAGTTCGAAAAGAGTGAGTTAACAACCTATTACATTTCGTAATCGGTCAAGTCCGTGAGATTAAGACGTCTGTTATATACATTATCGATTTACGATTTTAGCATCCATCTCAAAATCGACGTTGTCATAACTAAAGCATACATCCACTTCAAAGTGGCTAATAATCCTAGAGCCTCCCCTGTTACAACCTCCGCTATAGGAGAGAACCATTATGTACAGGCTTCTACGAAGGCACCTGTGTCATTTCTAATGCAAGCGCATATACCAACCTTGTTATTAAAATACTAAGCATCGATGTTACACTTAAGTCGACCCACCAATGGTTTACTCCATTAAGGATTCGACAAAGCTTGAGTACGATGAGTGTTAAATTCCTTCAACTGTTGGGCATTTTTTCTTCCTTGAAGCAAATGCAAAGCGTGACTACATATGGAATCTTGAGAGTCCACAACTTGTCTCCAACCGGTTGTTCCTGCCCATAAACCCACAAAATAGTAGCAATAGAGCCTGATGGTCTGGATTAGTTTCTTGTAAAAAAGCAACCAAGGATTCATGAGTATTATGGAATTGTTGTACCTTGGTCCAAAATCCTGATTTCTCCCAACAATCCTTGCTTTTATAACAATGGAGGAATAAGTGTTCATTGCTCTCCTCCTCTACTTCAAAAACACCACAAATATTCGGACAACTCGCTCTTTTATTATTAAGGCGAACTCTAGTAGGCACAAAATTCCTACAAAGTCTCCAGAGATTTTTTTCCACTTTTGGAGGTGTTTGAAGCTTCCAGATTAATTCCCAATTTTCAAATATTCTGAGATGAGAGGTATCAATGGCTTCATCTATACATAAGCAATAAGCACTCTGAGCTGAGTAAATAACGTCTCTTTCAAACTTCCAAACCATATTGTCGACATGAACTGATTCGAAAAGTGTAATATTAAGAATTTTATTTGTTGCTTCTCCGTCGACCAATGGAACAATCAGATCGATATTCCACTATTTACTTTGAGGATGAATTAAATCGGCCACTTTCATATTGGAAACTTTTGGAATATGAGGCCAAGGATTATTCAATGAGATGCGGTCGTGCAACCAGTTTCAATTCCATACTAAAATATTCTCTCATGTACCAATACTCCAATTGTAACCTCCACAAATTTAGCATTCCATATGCTTCTCCAAATGTAACTGGGATTGTAACCCAAGGCGAAATCAAGAAAACCATTGTTGGGAAAGTAGAGAGCTTTATAAAGTATGGATACAAGATTGTTCGGCTTCGACATGAGATTCCACGCGTGTTTACCAACTATAGCATATTTAAAGGCACTAAGATTTTTGAACCACATACCTCTATGTTTCTTTTCCATAGGTAAATAGTATTGCCTCGGTTGTTCCCCCACTAGAAAAAATTCATCATCTTTTCTATTTCATAACTACCTGCTTGAGAAAGGCTTTTGTTGCTCCAATAATTAATCTTCTTCCATATTCTATCTTTGATGTATTTGAAAGTTGCTTTTTTACTTCTGCTGATCATGCATGGAACCCCGAGATACTTACATGTTCCCAACACCAACAGGATTCCTTAGGTGTAGGCCAAGGAATTCTTTGTTGCCGGAGATGCATTCCTACTACAAAATCTCAGATTTTTGCAGATTGATAGCTTGAGCGGAAGCTTCTTGGTAATTGGACATGATATTTTTCATCTCTGAGGCTTCTGCTAAATTAGCTTTAACGCGGGGCAGGGTAGTGTTCAGTTAATCTGATCAAGCGTTCAGAACTCATCAAGAGTGTGCATCAAAGGATACAACAATGGCTATCCTCCAAAAGGTTGAGAAACTGTAGTAGTCAAACTTCGTCTATCAACAATGTGCATCAAAGGAAGACAATATCCCAATGGATATTCCTCATCTGCAAAGGACTCAGACAGTTACAATCACTACTAGCAAATCAAAGATGACATGGAGATCAACGACTTGTTCAACGAAATTGAAAAAAATGTAACAAAAAGCCCGCTAAGTCGAACTTGGTAATAAGTCGCTTAGAAAAAAAAAGAAAGGGAAAATATTTAGAAAGCAAAATGGAAAGCCAGAAAGGTGAGGATAATCAAATAAGATCCTCAATGAAAAAAAAATTTGTGTGATCAAACACCAATCTTCGTAGGTGGCAGTCTCACGTGACATTTTCTTATTTTTTTAATTATTTTTTAATTCCACGTGATATTTAATTTTTTTTAATTTTCTTTTACAATTTTTTATTTATATATATATATATATATATTTATTTAAAAAAATTTATATTAATCATTTTTACGTTTTTTTATTTTAATTTTATAATTATTATAATAATACCAAAATAATATATTTGAGCCTAAACACACTTTAATTAAAGTTATATTCATTTCATGTCCCATTAGGTTTCAATCCATTTTCAGTTCAATACAAATTATGTTTGTATGGTATAGTGTATTATTATAAATTATGTTTGTATGGTATAGTGTATTATTATCTCCACACTAATAGATGTGGAACTATTTTTTACCTATGCTGCAACTTTGAGCTTCTATTTGCAAGCATATTTGCATGTTTACCTCCCTACTTCGACAATCAACCTTCCTCTATCTCTCAATCTTCCTCTATGTCCACCATCAACCTCACTATTTAAAGACCCCTTCCAACTCTTTTGTTGCAACTTGTTTACATTTTGATCTTGTAATCACTTTTGATGCCATGGAGAATATTTTGGCTTTATGTTCTTAAACATTTTCCACTCAACTAATATGGTATATTATTTCACCTTTGCACTAGAAAATACTATACATTGCAACTATATTAACTACAGTGGCGGAACCAGACTATAAAAGTTGGGGTGGCCATAAGATTAAATATAATTTATAAATAAAAGTTTAATACTATAATGTATATAAAACATCCAAATTATAATAAATAAAAAGTTGACTATGAAATAATTAAAGAGTATTACATAAAAACACCTTACAATAATGCTCTACGGTTTTTGAGTAGTTTGAAATCATCAATAATAACCTCAGAATCAATACTTGCAGCAATTTCTCTTTCAATGTTAACCGTCATGCTATCTCCTAGAAAATCAGCTTCCATTTTGTTTCTCAATCTTGTCTTGATAATTTTCATTGCCAAAAAAGATCTTTCCGTAGTAGTGAGATACGGAGAGTCATGATAAGGCGGAGTAGTCTATCAATCAAATAATAAATTTCCTTCTTTTCCATTGCAACCAAAGATGAACATAATTCTTGAATAGTTGACAAATTATTCAAACTCGATGCTTGACGAGCGTCAATAATAAAATGTCGAAGTTGAAATTTCAAATTAGTCTTCTCTTGCTCATTGAAATCCATGGGATAATATTTTTCAACTAGAGTGCAAATGGTATCAAGGTTAAAAGCCTTGTAATTATCCTTGGGAGACAAAGCACAACTTAGAGTTAACAAATCAATCGCTTGTTCGCTAAATCTGTTATTCAACTCTTGCAATTGTTTGTCAATGGTAGCGAAAAATATTTCAACTCTAAAAAAATGCTCAATGGTTACCTGGTTTTCTTCAAGACGAGAACGACCAAATCTTGTTGTTGAATGAACATCATTAAGATCAGGAATCTCAATATTATGTTTTTCACAAAAAGACTTCACAGTAGCAAATAATTCACTCCAACCAATTTCTCTTAATTCTTGAATAAGAGTTTTTGTTGAACAAACCAAATTCATAGCATTAACTACATCCTGAGATTGTTGTTGTAAAGCTTGACAAAGCATATTTGTCATCCCCATAATTTCTCTCATCAAATATAATATGAATATGAAATCAAATGACTTCAAATAATTGAAAGCACTATGAGCATCTCCACGTGAAGCATAATTTAATTCTTCCTTAGCAAATTTTTGGAACAGAACAAGTTGTCATAAGGACCAATTTGTAGTTATTTTGTACATTATTTTGGGGTCCTTAACAATGTCTTTGTATTTAATTTGTATATTTATTCTAGTATTTTGCTTTAATTAGGTTTTTATCTAGTTTTGTTTAATATATGTATTATTTGACTTTAGTTACTCTTAATTGTAGGAATTTATTAACTAATTCTCCCAAGCTTGGATTCAAGGGTACTTGAAGAGCTTTAGGATGATTCTTTGAAGATAATTTTGGAAGAGGGAAGCATGTTAGGTCGGCCATGCCAGATGATCGCCACCGACTTAATCAGGCCAACAATCTCAGAAATTTAAAAAGGACAGCCCATGCTTTCACCTTTGGAGCCACCAACCCATCACTTCACCAGACCTTTTGGCTTGTAAAGGAAGCAAGAAAACATAGACCATCATTATCTTTCATCTTTGTAAATCTAGGGCAAGTTTAGGAAGAAAACCATAGCTTTTCTCTTGATTTTTCTCATGTTCATCATCTCTACCAACAATCTTGAGAGCAAGGCAACCATGGAAATGAGTAGCTAAGCTCCTTTTGTGTCAAGATTAGAGGTAGTTGATCTATATAGTATGTATTTATTTTAATCCATTTGTGTATGAACATGGTTGATGATTAATATAGTTGAATATCTTTGTTCTTCATTCTTATGCTTTGAGTTTTGCTTGAAAAGAATATTTCAAAGTGACCTAGGATATTCATCCTCTCACAAACAATTGCTAGGAATAGATTTGTGTGTTAGAGTTTACAAAATATTGAACTTAATGATTATCATGCTAATAGTTGTAGTGAGGAATCATGCAAGGATTAACATGATAACATTCACAATCTTGGTGGGAAATCTACAAGATCGAGAGGATATGTATTTGTAGAAATCATCTATTATGTTCATCACTTGATTAAAATGAATATGTATGAAACTAGATCAATGAAACTAATCTTGACATGCCTTCTTACTTGAAAACAATCTCAAACTCTCTAATCCAAATCATAACTCTTTTGAAAGAATTAATTTAGTTGTTGTTTGAAACTCATGGTTCTAGTAGAGTAGATAACAAACCCTTTGGTTACATCATCTTAAAACATACTTTTCTATTGAAAGACTATAACATGCACCAATCCCTCGTGGAATCGATAATCAAAATACTTTGTTCACGGAAAAATCCTACAACAAAATGGCGCCGCTGTCGGGATTGGCTTGATGTTGTTAGTATAGCAATAGTTGTGTGTTTTAAGACTTTTTCCACTAATCTCTTTGTTTCTTGTGTGGCTAGACTTTTCGGAATTAGTTTATGCGGGAAGTATTCCGGTCGACCAACTCCTTTTCGATCCCGAAATTGAAAGGATGGCTAGGAGACTTAATAGCAAGCTAAAAGAAGAAAAGACAAGCTAGGCAAGAAAGAGGAGAAAGAGGAGAAGCATCTACTTCTTCAACACCACCCGTGTTTGGAGAAGTCACCACTATGGAGGAGAATCAACCACCACCACCACCACCACCACCGCGGGGCCGTGTCAATAGCCCTCGCCATAATGCTCAATTTGCCCGACAAGCAAATGCAAGGGTCATGGAAATGAAAACGGGCTTGCTTCAACTTCTATGTAAGTCCATTTCATGGCCACGACCATGAAGACCCTTACACTCACCTTACCAAGTTTTATGAGATCGCGGAGCATGTGCTCCGAAGACCAAGAAGAACAATATTTCCAAAGGCTTTTCCTCATTCTCTAGTGGGAAGGCAAAAGATTGGTATCTTGATCAATTGCAAGAGACAATGACTAATTGGAACGCTTTGAGGAAAAGTTTCTGAACGCTTTTTCCTCAATCACGCTTCATGGAGGCTAAGACGGCTATCTCGTATTTTCGCAAGGAGTAAACGAGCCTTGAATCGGGCATGGGAAAGATATAAGTCTATGCTAAGGAAGTGTCCGAGCCATGGTTTTGACGAGCTTACACAAATTCATATTTTCCGAAATGGTCTCCAACCTCAACACAAATTGTTGTTGGATGCCACGCGGAGGTTCTTTGATGACAAAACACCGTATGAAGCAATCCAAATAATTGAGAAGATGGGTAGGAATGATCATCAAACTCAACATGATCATGGAGGTGTGAAAACGGAGTTTTAGAAATTGGTTCGAGTCATGAAGCACTTGTGGCGCAAAATAAATTGTTTGCGAAACAAGTTGAAGAATTGACAAAACAAATGGCTAAACTCCCTCAACAAATCATGGAGTTACAAGGAGCATCAATAAGCAAGCTCACCAAATCGCTTGTTGTGAATTGTGCAAAGGAGATCATAAACCTTTTGTCCTCCGGAGAATGAGGAAGCTAACTATGTGGCCAACCAAGGCCAAGGGTACCAACAACGAGCTCCTTACCCTTATCAAAATCAAAACCAAGGTTACCAACAAAGGGGTAATCAAGGTTATCAAGGAGGGTGGAGGCAAGATAACAATAACCAAGGAAGGCAAAATCCATATCAAACACAAAATCAAAATCAAACACAACAACAAAACCAACCTCAAAGTCAAGTGAGATCTTCCAACATTCAAGACACTCTAGCTCAATTTATGCAAGCCTCAATGGCTAATCAAAAGAGCACGGAGGCATCTATCAAGAACTTGAAACTCAAGTTGACAACTAGCTAAGCAACTTTCCGAACAAAGTGCTTGACATCATTTTCCCAACTACGCAAACAAATCCTAAGGAGCATTGCAAAGCCATAACAACAAGAAGTGGTAGAGTTTGTGATGAGAAAAGGAAGGTAGTTGAAAGAAAAAATAAAGTAGTGGAGAAGGATGAAGAAGAAATAGTGGAGGAAGAGGTAGTTGAAAAAGATGAAGAGGATGGAGTTGAAAAACATGATAATGTTGATGTGGAGGATGATTTAGTTGAAAATGAGGTGTTAGTTGAAAATGAAAAGGACAATGGTGTAGTTGAAAAGGAGAAAATAGATGAGAAAAAGAAGAGAATGAAGAAGGGAAAAGAGAAGGAAGTAACTTATCCATTGAGAAGTTTGCCATATCCTCACCTTCCCTCTAAAAAGGATGATGCAAAGCACTATGCTAGGTTTATGGATATTTTCAAGCAATTGCAAATAAATATTCCATTTATCAAGCATTAGAGCAAATGCCAAAATATGCAAAATTCATGAAGGATATCTTGACGAAAAGAAGAGGTATACGGATCAAGAAACCATAATGGTGGATGCTAGTTGTAGTGCAATAATTCAACGCACCATTCAAGAAAGAGAGTGATCCGGGCGTAACTTTACCCGTTACTATTGGGGATGTATGTCGAAAAGGATTAATTGATTTGGGGTCAAGCATCAACTTGATTCCATTATCCATTGTGAAGAGATTGGGAGATTGAATTAAAGTCCACGAAAATGACATTGCAATTAGCGGACAAGTCTATTACCGTCCGCATGGCGAGCTTTAGATTTGTTGGTAAAAGTGGACAAATTCTTTTTCCCGTGGACTTTGTAGTCATAGACATGGAGGAAGATGTTGATGCACCTTTAATTTTGGACGACCGCTCATGAAGACGGCAAGGATGATGATTGATATAGATGATGGCCTAATGAAGGTGAGAGTACAAGATGAAGAGATTTGCTTTAATCTTTTGAAGCAATGAAGCATCCCATGGATAAGAAAGATTGTTTTAAGATTGACGTTATTGAGGAAGCAACTCAAGAAGTGAATGATGATGATGATAGTCGAGATATTGAGGAGTGTTTGGAAGGAGTGAGATTTCAAAGGAAATGCACCCTTGGGAGGAAGAAGAAGAAAGTTTGAAGAAAGATCTAAAAGATGACGACCAAAAACTTGAGTTGAAAGAGCTACCGCCTCATTTAAAGTATGTGTTTTTGAGGAGGGAAGTAAAAGCCCGTAATCATTAGCAATACATTGTCGGAGAATGAGGAAGAGAGCTTAATTGAAGTTTTGAAATCGAACAAAAATGCGATTGGTTGGGTCTTAGCCGATTTGAAAGGCATAAGCCCGGCCTATTGTATGCACAATATTATGATGGAGGATGAGTACAAACCGTAGCCCAACCTCAACGGCGATTGAATCCGTGATGAAGGAGGTAGTTCAAAGAAGTAGTGAAGATGCTTGAAGGGATGATTTACCCAATTTCGAATAGACGGGTGAGCCCGGTTCATGTGGTTCCTAAGAAAGGAGGATTGACGGTTGTATCTAATGATAAGGATGAGCTAGTGCAAACAAGAAAAGTGACGGGTGGAGAATGTGTATTGATTATCGTAGGCTTAACAAAGCGACGAGAAAAGATCATTTTCCTCTTCCGCTCATGGACCAAATGTTAGAAAGGCTCATGGACAACAATACTATTATTTCTTGGATGGTTATTCGGATATAATCAAATATCGGTGAATCCGAAAGATCATGAGAAAGCGCTCACATGTCCATTTGAATTTTCGCAGATAGGCGATGCCGGCTGGCAATGCGCCGCAACATTCCAACGGTGCATGCAAGCTATATTCGCCGATTTGATTGAAAAGACAATTGAAGTTTTATGGATGACTTTTCCGCTTTTGGAGCTTCATTTGATTTATGTTTGAAAATTTGGACACCGCTTGAAGAGGTGTGTGCAAACCAACTTGGTCTTGAATTGGGAGAAATGCAACTTTATGGTGACCGAGGGAATTGTCCTTGGCCACAAGATATCTTCAAGAGGAATCGAGGTTGACAAAGCAAAAATTGATGTTATCAAGACGCTTCCCCCGCCTACCAATGTCAAAGGCATTCGGAGCTTTTTGGGTCATGCGGATTCTATCAAGATTCATCAAGGACTTCTCCAAAATAGCCAAACCTTTGAGCAACTTGCTCAACAAAGATAAGTCTTTCTTGTTTGATAATGATTGTTTGTTAGCTTTTGAAAATTAAAGGAGAATTTGATAAATGCACCCATAATCACCGCACCTAATTGGAAACTTGATTTTGAACTAATGTGTGATGCTAGTGATTATGCGGTGGGAGCCAGATAGGCCAAAGGAAGAACAAAATCTTCCATGCTATACATTATGCGAGCAAAGTTTTGAATGATGCTCAAATAAACTATGCAACAACTGAAAAAGAGTTGCTCGCAATTGTATATGCATTGGAAAAGTTTCGTCCTTACCTAATTGGTTCCAAGGTTGTAGTTTTCACGGATCATTCGCGATAAAATATCCGCTACCAAACCGGACTCTAAACAAAGGCTAATCCGATGGATTCTTCTTTGCAAGAATTGATTTAGAGGTCCGTGATAAAAAGGTTCGGAAAATTTGGTAGCGGATCATTTGTCTCGCTTAGTGAACGAAAAATTACGGACAAGGAAAAGAGGTGAGGAGGAATTTCCGGATGAGAAGTTATTTGCTATCCATGAGCGACCTTGGTTTGCCGACATGGCAAATTACAAGGCCGCTGGATTAATGCCGGAAGATTTGACTTGGAATGAGAAGAGGAAATTTTTAGCCGATACGAAGTATTATGTGTGGGATGAACCTTACATTTTTAGGTTGAGTAGTGATGGATTGCTCAGAAGGTGTGTGAGTAATGAAGAGGCCAAAAACATTCTTTGGCATTGTCACAATTCCCCTTGTGGGGGACACTATAATGGAATGCGGACGGCCACCAAAGTCCTCCAATCGGGATTTTATTGGCCTTCGCTATTCAAAGATGCGTGTGCTCACGCTAAGTCATGTGACAAATGTCAAAGAAGTGGTGGGATAGGAAAAAGAGATGAAATGCCATTGAACAATATGTTGGAAGTGGAGGTGTTTGATTGTTGGGGGATTGATTTTGTCGGTCCTTTCCCATCTTCGTTTTCAAATGAATATATTCTTGTTGCTGTGGATTACGTGTCAAAGTGGTAGAGGCCATTGCTTTCGCCAAGGCCAAAATCGTATCAAATTTTGAAAAGAAACATTTTTTCTCGCTTTGTGCCTAGGGTGCTCATTAGTGATGGTGGGTCGACTTTTGCAATGCATTGTTACAAAACTTTGAAACAATTTGGTGTAAAACATAAGGTGACGACCCCTATCACCCTCAAGCAAATGGCCAAGCCGAGGTGTCTAATAGAGAAATCAAAAGATTCTAGAAAAACTGCTTTCATGTTCTCGAAAAGATTGGTCGAAAATTAGATGAAGCTTTGGGCGACGAACCGCCTATAAAGCTCCTATTGACTAACCCGCTTCAGTTGTGTATGGCAAAACTTGTCACCTCCTAGAGATGGAGCACAAAGCATCAGGGCCCTCCGATTCTTGAATTTTGATCCATCCTTGCGGAGAAAACGAAAAATACAACTTGTTCATTTGGACGAAATGGACGAGGCTTATCATTCAAACCGGAGGTATAAAGCAAAGGTTAAGGTTTCTCATGATAAGAAGATAAAGATCAAGGAATTTAGGCGGACAAAAGGTTCTCTTGTTCAACTCCGGATGAGGTTTTTCCGGAAAACTCAAAACAAAGTGGTCCGTCCGCTTTTAATCAAAGAAGTCAAGGAATATGGTGCAATTGTCTTGCAAGATCTTGCACGAACAAAAGAATGGACGGTGAATGGGCAGCGTTGAAACGGTACCGGCGGAGAGGTGAGCCGCAACATAGCCGATCCTTCTTTGATGATCAATGATCATCATGAACCGCCGAGCTTACCGACGTTAAACAAAGCGCTTGTTGGGAGGCACCCCAACATTGTAAGTATTCTTCCTTGAACTCATTTACACTTGCCCGCACCGCCAATTTTGTGTTTTCAAAAATTCAAAATTTCAGCCCGCCAAGACGCCGAGCCCGCTCAGCACTTTGACCCATCTGGAAACTTTGGCCAGGAGGATAGGCCATTCGATTTTTTTTTTTAAAAAAATAATTTGAAAAATCAGATTTTTGAGGCCCAAATCGTGGCCTGGTTAGTTTTAAAAGGGGTTAGGATTGTTTTAAACCCTTTTTTCCTATTTTCTTCATCATTCTTCATCCTCTCAAAATCCCAAAAATCCCCAACCAAAAATCTCCGAATCTTTGCGAATTTCTTTGTCAAATCAATCACCCAAGGCATCTTAGTAAGTATTCTATGTCTTTCCTTTCTCAATTTTGTGTACATTGCATGTTTAGGTTAGATTTTGAAAACCTAGGGTTAGGAATTTTCGAATTTTCTCTTAAGATTAGGATGTTTTTGTGTTAGAGAAGTACTAGGATGTTATTTTCGCTGCCCTAGGAAGTTGTTGTGTGGAGAAAATTTTTTTAAGAATTTTTCAATCGCAGAGCGCCACAGTCCGCATTTTGAAAATTCTTCCGCTGTGTTTTTAGTGTTTCCGATTAGTTGTAATGCTTTGGTTGGTTGGTTTGCTTTGCTGTTTGCTTGATTCATTGCTAATGGACATTTCGGTGTCACTTTTCTGTTGATTTTTGGTTGAAATTTCAGATGGCACCTAAGCGACAAAGACTTTCCTCTCGGGACCGGCCCTCGGCCGCCGGCTCGATGCATGCGATTCTTGGGCAGAGGCTCGCTACAAAGAGCTCGAGGAGCGCAACATCCGGATCGAGCGCACCATCGCCTCCGTGAGCAAGGGCACTACCACACCCCTCATGTCATCCTCGATAACTACGGGTTGGAAGTTCTTTGTACCCTCAAACAAAGGTGAATGTGGAGCTTATTCGCGAGTTCTATGCTAATGCTATCCCGCCGAGGGATGTGAGTTTCGATTTGCTTCGCTGTTCGAGGCAACTGCTTTTTCTCGCACGCCTATCAACAGCTCGGCCTCAACCGGACAGCCCAGAGGACCAATTGGATGTCTACCATGAGCAACCGCTCGTGGTAATTGGGATTACAACATGTCAAGAATAAGCTCGCTTGTCCGGCATTCTTATGAAACGAATCGGCTGGTCAACCTTGAAATTCAACAGACCACCGAAACTAGTGCCGAGTTATGTGTGTGGCTCGCATAATCAAACCTAGGAGCCACACATCTTCGATAACCATTGAGACGGCGGGTTTGATTGCTTACATGCTCGATGAGGAGCAAATTGATTTCGCCGTCGATCGCGAATGAGTCAAGAGGGTTACACTTAGTTATACCTCCGTGGGGAGCGATAAAGTGTGCTCACTTATCCGTGGTTGATCATGAGTTTGTCAAGAGGGCGAAGGTGGCTTTTCCCGCAGGGACACCTTACCATTGATGGTGTTGATGATCACACCGTGATCGCTTTTGTAGGGTCCTTGATAATACCGCTGCCCAAGCTCGTACTGGCAGCGCACTTCCTCAAGCTAGTCCATCAAGAATGGAATGCAGATGCATCTCGCCATCGAGAGCATTTATGTTTATGCATGAGAGCATGGAGCACCTTGCTACAGATTAGAGAGCCCGAGTGAACCATTTCACTCAGACGGGTGAGCAGCTCAGAAGATATATTGGTTGGCTGGTCGGGCCAAATGTCAGGAGGAGGTGGGAGATGAGGATGAAGTTGAAGAGAGTTCTCGTTCGGTTCGGCTCGACTGGTCGATTGAGATTCGATTCTAGACCTCGATTGATTTTCTCCTATTTCCTGCTTTTATTTTACTTTCAGATTCTAGTCTAGATTTTACTTTTGCATTTTAGTTTTAAACTTTGATTTTGTTGGTTGCCATCCAATTTTGGGATTGGCTTGTAATTCCAATTAATTTTTGTAGGCATGAAGCCTAAATACTTCTTTTAAGTTTTAAACACCATTTTGGGGTGTCTTTTATTTTAAGTTTAGTTTCTTTTATTTTGTTCTATTTTATTTTATTTTTAGATTATAGTATTTAGTTTGAATTTACTTCTTGTGGTTTGTCCGGATTGTTCAAATGGTTCTTCAAAGCTAGTAAGCGTGTTTCACCAAAGTGATGGTGATGATAAAATTCTTGATTCATTCCACAAAGAAGGTACACATTTTATCGCTTTATAGAAACATAATATGTCTATGAAATTTGTTCTTTATGCAAGATATTTCGGCATGTACAAAAATTTTGTGTTCACATTCGAATCATTAGGACATAAACCATATATGTGAGAAGCTTCCACTTTTTACCAAATATTGAGTGTCTAATAGTTGTGTTAACTCGTGTGATTCATGCTTAATCTTTACTTGTTTGTGATAACTTGGAAGCTAAGAAATGATCAAGGCAATTTTGTGCATTATGAGAAAACCACCAATTCTAAAAAGGGCTCCAATTACCCGTGAGAGAGTGAATCCTTGTGAACCCTTTTGAGCTTAAATAGTATTTGTAGGATGAATGTATCAAATCGACTAATTGTTAAGTAGGCCACTTAATAGTTGTTGATAATCTTTGAAAAATTCAATGATAATTCATTCTATAAATTTTCTTGTTTGTGAATACCAACCCTTTTGTTAATCAACCCTTGAAGAGCATGATTTTGAATAAAAAAGGATTGATATAAATGAAGTTGGGGAGGTGGATCAAAAAGAACCTAGAATTGATGGCACAATGATCCTAAGAAAGAAAAAGAATAGAGAAAAGAAAAATACAAAAGAAGAAAGAAATTTGTTTATGAAAAGATACAAAAAGAAAAAGAAAAGAAAGAGAGGATCATTGTGTAGAAAAAGAAAAGAGGTTGAATAATAAGATGGGAATTAGTTGTGAAATGCTCTTCATATCCTTTTACCCGATTCGTTTCAATGGCTTTGTACTTAAATATCCCTTGTTTCTAACCTAAGCCAAGTTACAACCTTGAAAGTCCTTAGTGATCTTTGTTTCCATTTTATCATTTAACTTGTTTCGATGAACACATGAATTATTCGATGTGCATAATTATTAGTGAGAGTGTTTAGTCCTTTGTGAATATGCATTTTGTTCTTCATGAACTTTGAAGAAATGATTAGGTGATTCAAGTGTGAACATATCTTTTATTTTGTTATATGTTTTGATATGTTGTGTTTAGAACTTAATTCATGGCCATGTTGTGTTTAGAAGAAGCGATTGATGTGTGCTTTTGCCTGTATGTCGAGTTTGAACCATTACTCTTGTGTGAGTTTGCATGCTTGCATTTTGTTCCTTCTAGCTTTGTAAGATTATTGACTTTTGTTTGAGGACAAACAAAGAAGTAATTGGGGAGAGTTGTTAAGACCAATTTGTAGTTATTTTGTACATTATTTTGGGGTCCTTAACAATGTCTTTGTATTTAATTTGTATATTTATTCTAGTATTTTGCTTTAATTAGGTTTTTATCTAGTTTTGTTTAATATATGTATTATTTGACTTTAGTTACTCTTAATTGTAGGAATTTATTAACTAATTCTCCCAAGCTTGGATTCAAGGGTACTTGAAGAGCTTTAGGATGATTCTTTTGAAGATAATTTTGGAAGAGGGAAGCATGTTAGGTCGCTCCTGGTGCCAAGATGACCGCTGACTTACTTAAGGCCATGTCTCGAAATTGAAAAAGGACAGCCCATGCTTTCACCTTTGGAGCCACCAACCCATCACTTCACCAGACCTTTTGGCTTGTAAAGGAAGCAAGAAAACATAGACCATCATTATCTTTCATCTTTGTAAATCTAGGGCAAGTTTAGGAAGAAAACCATAGCTTTTCTCTTGATTTTTCTCATGTTCATCATCTCTACCAACAATCTTGAGAGCAAGGCAACCATGGAAATGAGTAGCTAAGCTCCTTTGTGTCAAGATTAGAGGTAGTTGATCTATATAGTATGTATTTATTTTAATCCATTTGTGTATGAACATGGTTGATGATTAATATAGTTGAATATCTTTGTTCTTCATTCTTATGCTTTGAGTTTTGCTTGGAAAAGAATATTTCAAAGTGACCTAGGATATTCATCCTCTCACAAACAATTGCTAGGAATAGATTTGTGTGTTAGAGTTTACAAAATATTGAACTTAATGATTATCATGCTAATAGTTGTAGTGAGGAATCATGCAAGGATTAACATGATAACATTCACAATCTTGGTGGGAAATCTACAAGATTGAGAGGATATGTATTTGTAGAAATCATCTATTATGTTCATCACTTGATTAAAATGAATATGTATGAAACTAGATCAATGAAACTAATCTTGACATGCCTTCTTACTTGAAAACAATCTCAAACTCTCTCTAATCCAAATCATAACTCTTTTGAAAGAATTAATTTAGTTGTTGTTTGAAACTCATGGTTCTAGTAGAGTAGATAACAAACCCTTTGGTTACATCATCTTAAAACATACTTTTCTATTGAAAGACTATAACATGCACCAACTCGTGGAATCGATAATCAAAATACTTTGTTCACGGAAAAATCCTACAACAGTTGCTTCGTACATATTTATCAAGCTACAAATAGAAGAGAAATGTGATCCCCAACGAGTATCCCTCACTTCAAAGTACCAATTTGATTTTCACATTTACCGCCATAATCTCACCAATCTCTAATAAATGTTCAATTTCATCTAATTGGAAGCTTGTAACTCATCATGGCGCTTTTTAGAAGAACAAACAACATTAATAATTAAAGTTAGCTTCTCAAAGAATTGATGAATAGGTGTAACTTCTCTTGATGCAGTAACCAAAGCAAGTTGCAATCGATGAGCAAAACAATAAACATAATATGCATAAGGACAATCCTTCATAAAGAGTGCTTGTAAACCATTCCATTCTCCTCTCATATTACTAGCACCATCATACCCTTGACCACGAATGTTAGAGACATCAAGGTTATGCAAAGAAAGTATATCACAAACTTTTTGCTTAAGAGTTAAAGATGTAGTGTCACTAACACGTGCAAGGCCAAAAAATCTCTCTTGTATAAAACCATATTTATCAACAAATCTCAAAACAAGAGACATTTGCTCTTTTTTGGATTCATCACGCGCTTCATCTACAATTATACAAAATTTGGAATCATCAATTTCTTCACGGATATACTTTTTCACCCTACTTGAAAGAATGTGCAAGATCTCTTTTTGAATTAGATGTGAAGTATACTTGCTATTAGATGGAGCATTTTCCAACACAACTTTTGCAACTTCATCATTGTAACATGCTAAGAGTTTTATCAATTCAAGAAAATTACCTTGGTTTGATGATGTTGTACTTTCATCATGACCTCTAAAAGCACATGCTTGAAAAGTTAACCAACGAACAGTGTCAATTGAAGTCTTGAGACGTAGTCGATTCTTCATAATTTTAATTGAACTTTGAGCTTGAACAATATTCCTAATGTGACCATCTTGATTCAACAAGTCTTGACAAGCTTTTATAGCATTGTTATGTGGAGAACACGGATCTTTCCCTATGTGTTTAAGAAATGCACAATTCTTTCCATTTTTAACTTTCTTCCAACCTCTAAAACCTATAGAAATGAAAACATCGGAACCAGGACGCCCACTTGGTCTTTTGCTAAAAAGATAACAAGGTAAGCAATAAGCATCTTTTGAAGGTGAATATTCTAACCATGAAGGAAAAAGGCTAAACCAAGCGTGTTGAAAGCGCTATGATGGTCTTCATTACGACAATGGATATTGCTCTAAATTCATTTGGTATGGACCCCATTTTAAATAAGCTCTTCGATTTCATCCATTTGATTTACATTATATTCCCACATTGAAGGACATTTTCCAGATCACGTTCTAAAGAATTCTCAATGCCATCCGAACAAACTCTATTAACGCTTTTCTTCAATTCTTGGATTCTCAAGAACTCTTTGAGGTTCGGCATAGGCGTTAAACTCTCTTCATCTCTTTCTTTCCTCTTGAAAAAAGAATTAATTTTTCTACTCTTCATTATCACCTTTGTGCTGCATAATTAATTAAATAAATTAACACAACACAACAAAATCCAAAATCAATCTTAGTGAGAACCTTAGTGAGAATCAACACCAAATCAAAATCATAATACAACAAAAACTTAGTGAGAAAAGTAGTGAAAATCAATCCTATTTCTCAAATCAATTCTAACACATCAAAATCCCAAATCAATTCTAACTCAAAATCATAACCCTAACCCATCAAAATCCGGAATCAATTCTAACTCAAAATCATAACCCTAACCCATCAAAATCCTAAATCAATTCTAACTCAAAATCATAACCCTAACCCATCAAAATCCCAAATTAAAATCATAACACAATCCAATCTTATATAACTTAGTAAGTTAGTAACAAAATAAATCAAACCAATATGATTTCATCATAATCACAAGCCAAACATAAAGGATAAATTTATTTATTTTCAAAAACATAACAACAAACAAATAAAATCTTACCCAATCAAGAAGTAGCAAGTTGTTAGATTTAAGATGGAGAACTTGAATTATTGAAGTAAATTGCGGTTGCCGGTTGGTAAAATAGAAGAAGGCAGTGAAAGATGGAAAGGGGTTGTTGGAGAAGAAGGGTTTTAGAACCGTAAAAAGTTTAGAGAAAAAGAGTATTTTGATTTTTGAAAAATTAAGGTTTGTTTGGTAAGTATAGAATTAAAATAATTAATGGCAAACTGTAAATTTTAATTTAAATAGAGATACTTTTTATATTTTAATACTATAAGAAGAAAAAAAAACTAGGGGTGGCCATGGCCCCCTGTCCTAACTATCATCCGCCACTGATTAATAGGGTTTAGGGTTTAGGGTTTAGGGTTTAGCGGTACTTGTGGAATATATAATAGGATTTTCACATTTTATGTATTATTTTCATTAATTAGTGGAATATATAATAGGTAGTTTTCACATACTGTTGCATATTTTCTTGTTTTCTACGTTGCATTGACATGTCTTTTTCATAACATGTTGCAAAGTTTATGTTTGTAAAATAGTGAACTGATACTGATACTGTTGTTGGTTGGAAGAATTTTTGGGGTTATGTTTGAGTTGCAGCTTTGGAGTTATGTAATAGATAGTTTCAAAGCTTTTGGATTTTGAAGGATTTTTGGGGTTTCTGGTCCAGCTTCAAGTGATACTGGTGGTGGCAATTTTGTTTGAGTTGCAGCTTTGTTGGAGTATTAATTAGTCCCTCATCGGTTGTTTAGCAAATAATACTAATGTATATAAAGCAAAAACGCATAAGAGTTAGTGACTTAAAAATGGGATGAGATTAAGTAGGCTATCATGAAAAAAGAGACAATTGCTTTGGTGGGCCCAATCTTTAAAATTTAAATTTATAAATAATAATTTATTAATTACCATATATTCTATAAAATAATTAATAAATTAAAAAGGAATTCATAATAATGAAAAAAATAAACTGTAAACAAATTAATTAAAAAAAATAAATCAAAAAAAAGTTAAATGCAAAAAAGTTAAATGCCACGTGGAAGTCAAAAATAATTTTAAAAAAAATATCACACCTGAACAATTCAATTCGCATAGGTGAGGTTTCTACAGTAAGATTATCTCTCACCTGAACATCATCTAACTGAATCTCGTGAGACAAATCTAGAATGTATTTTCTCAACTGAGACACATGAAACACATCATAGAGATTAGAAAGTGACGGTTCCAAATGAACCTGATAAGCCACTTCACCTACTTTCTCGTAACGATAAGGACCATTGAAACACGACGTCAACTTACGCGACTTCAAAGCTCTACCAACACCGCACGGACTAAATCTCAAAAACACATGATCTCCTTTCTCAAACTTAAGATCCTTTCTTCTCTTATCATGATAACTCTTTTGAAGAATCTGGATGTAACACCCCAATATTACCCAAAGTTTAATATGCAAAAATCAGAGTAATTTAAAATTTCATAAATTAAATACTGAGGCATCACACCTTCAAAAACAACTCACTTTAAACAGTTTGCTTTAAAGTATAAATCTCGGATACATAGCATCGCCGGAAAACATAAATTTATTCATCAAAATCAAAACATTTTCTTTATTAAACTTCCTCATCAAATCATGTTTTCATAAAGTATGATTCTTATATACAAAAGGAAGAACAACAACAAGACAACATAAATATTCCCCGAAAGCTACGTGTCGACATCGACTCAACCAATAGCAGCTATAACCTCCGTCTTCATAACCTGCACGTTACCAATATAAAGGTAACGGTGAAACAAGTAAAGAGTGAGATACTCCAAAACATATAATTAAAGGCATGATAAGATATATATATATATATATAGTTTCGAATTATAAAGGAATAGATTGATAAGTGCATTCCAACACATATCCAAAATTCACTTACACTATCGCCATTCTAAAATGTATAATCTACACTTATCGCTTTAGCCTCATCGGCACAAATCATGACAACAACACATAAACCTCCGTCACCACGAAATCGTCACAAGCTAATACATCACTAATTAACACGGCAATCATAAACAACAACATCAAACAACAACATTAAACAATGCTAATGACATAAGCAACATAAACGAAATCATCACAAATTGGCTAAAGCCCATCGTCGCTTTTGGCATAAAAGCCCATCGTCGCAAACATCATCACATCATATTTGCATTAAGCATTTCATCAAGTTAAATCATCGCAAAACTCATCATTTATATTCATCGCGTAGTTATCATGAAATTATCAAATCATATTCATTTCATGTTCATCATAAAGATCATCACCAAACAAAACATCATATATCATCGCAATTCAATATCATCCATCAATTAACAAAAACCCAACGCCAAACAACTCAAACATAAACATAACCGACTCCATGAGACACGACTATGTTATGCATGTGGTACCCGTCGCTTTGTCCATAATTAGGAACACTTGGCATAAAAGCCTCGTCGCTTGGCATAAAAGCCTCGTCGCTTGGCATAAAAGCGTCGTCGCTTGGCATAAAATCTCATCGTCGTCAATGCAATGTATGTGACTCAATAATAAAGACAACACAACAACACATCATCATCGCTCATCAAAATTGACATAAAGTCCATGTCGCCATATTTATTCACATCAGATAAACATATCATCGCATCATATTTGTATTATGCACAACATCACCAAACAATTCATCATCGTCAAAAGTCATGCATTCATAAATTGGAAGCATTTATTAACAACATCAATATAATCATCACATCATCATGTACAAAGACATATATCATCGCATCGCATATCACAAGTATTCATTAAGTAATACGTCGTCGCAATATTATGTTTAATCACACCACATCATTATCGATTCATAAACTAAATTCCGAATACGGAAAAATAGTCAAACCCCTATAATCGTCGCGAAAGTCATTCCTAATAACCAGATTAATCATAATCGTCAACGCCGCAATCGGATTGTCCATACGTGTCCTAAATCCACTAAAACGAAATCTTATTCAATTAAGCCGTAATTAAGCCTATTTCGGGTCGTTCTGAAAACTCGTAATTTCTAAAAACTAACCTCACCACTACGTTCTACACGTCGAACTTAGCTAGCACGTCAATTTTCGTTGAATTCAGAGCAACTTGCTCCGTCGGACAAATCGGGGCAAAAGAAGTGCAAAAATCAGAATATGGGAGGCTACAGATACATCAACACGGGCCCCGGTGTGAATCAACACGGCCCGTGTCGAAAAACCACTAGAAAATGAAAAAAAAAACCAAAGTCAGTGAATCAACACGGCCCGTGTTGATTGACCTGGCAACAATATTTCTTATTCAGGAGGTCAACACGGGCACCCGTGTTAATCAACACGACCCGTGTTAATGGACGCGTGTGAAAACTTCACTTTTACCATTCCCATTCAAGATTCCTAACGATTCGATTCGTTCTAATGATCATCAAAACCCATAATCCATACTCCTATTCCAACTCTTCCAATCTATTTCACTTAAACAATCAACCAAAACCCTATAAATCAACTTATCAACTTTTCCCCCAAATCAAAAACATAAACATCAAAACCTAACAATATGAGATGGAGAATCAAACCCCTTACCTCTAGCTTGGATGATTCTACAAGACTCCATCTTCAAGCTTGCTCAAGTTCTTCCTCTTCTTCCTCTCTTGCTCCTCTTCTTCTTCTTCCCAAAACCCTCTCTTTCTCTCTAGGTTTCTATTCTTGGCTTGTTTTCCAAATGGGAAGAAAATGAGGAAATGTGGTTTTATAACTTATGTTTCTTACTAGCTTCCAAGTTTCTATTTGGCTTTTGTGTTCACAATGGAAAGAAAAGGGAGGAAAATAGCTTTTATAAGTTGTTTTCCTATTAGTAAGGTTAAGGTGTAAACCCAATCCTAGGAAATTGCTCCTCACACCCTCTCCAATTCTTATAATTAACTTACTAATAATATCTAACAATATTATTAACTCAATTAATTAAAATAATTCGGAATTAAATATCGGATCCGAATAATGTTTTACCGAACGAATGAATAAAATCCGGACCGAACAAAACGTCGCCAGATAAATTAATAGATATATTAATTAACACAAATATTCTCGTCGTAGAATAAATATCGATCGGTAATTCGAAAATATTAATATAATATAATATTAATTAAAATAGGGCTATAATCGACAGTCCTCATCTTTTCCGAATCATCTTAATTTTATTCGTAGTCTGTTGAACTATCTTAGGTCCAACCACAACACTTTCACCAGATTTATACCAACACAAAGGCGTCATACACCTTCGTCCATAGAAAGCCTCAAACAGTGTCATTCCAATACTCGAATGAAAACTGTTGTTATAGGTAAACTCAATCAAAGGTAAGTAATTATCCCAAGTACCCCCTTGATCTAAAACTCAAGCTCTCCAAAGATACTCAAGTGACTGAATTGTCATCTCGGTCTAACCATCTGTTTGAGGATGATACGTTGAACTCAAACATAACTTCATACCTAAAGCATCTTGTAAACCTTCCCAAAAATTCAAGAAAACCTCATATCTCTATCGGAAACAATACTCAAGGAACACCATGCAAACTCACAACCTTCTTGATATACAATCTAGCAAACTTTTCCATAAGAAAATCCATCAAAATTGGAATAAAGTGAGGAAACGCTATCAATCTATCCACAATAACCCAAACAACAACATGACTACTCAGAGTCCTCGAAAAACCCGAAACAAAATTCATAGAAATGCTATCTCACTTCAACTCAGAAATGGATAACGGTTGCAATAACCCACACGGTTTCTGATGTTCGACCTTATACTTTCGACAAATCAAACAAGAATGCACAAACTCTGCAATATCTTTCTTTATACTAGACCTCCATCCCCATTGTCTTCTGCATATTACACCATCCATCTTCACTGCAAATAACCTATGCTCCAAAATACACCATTCCATCAATCTAGAGCATACCTGCAAATTCACACAAGCATCTCATAATACCAGTTCAACATAACAGAAGCTGACGATCAACGACAACAAAGATTTTGTAGCATAATTTTCAGAAGAGAAAAGAGTTTCAAAAGCTTCGTACCTGCTTAACCTCGGTGAATATCTTGTCATAAGCTCGATATCTTGTTTTAATTATTGTGAGCATATTTTTTGTTATTGTTATGAGTACCGATCAGGTTGATGTTAATAGAAGTTTGAGTTATTGAATCGGTAAAATATAGAGGATTGGATTTGATAAAGAGTGCATAGGAATAGGTAGAAAGAACCGAGAAAGATGAGGGTGTTGGAGATGAAGAGTAAACCAAGAGAGAGTACGATCCGCAAGGAATCACGTTGAGTTTATTTCTAAATATTTGTGTTGGCTTTTAATTAGGAGTTTAACTAATAATTAAAGAATTAATTACAACTTTTCCTCTTCCCCATGTGAATTTTGGCGCCACCTTCACCATCAATTAGGGTTTCAGAAAGCTTTCCCCATTCTATGTAACTAGTACTTTCACCCCGATGCACGTGTTTAGGCGGACTTTATATTAAATTTGGTGCCTAAACGTACTCTCTCCGTCCCATATTATAAGAGAAAAAATAAAACACACTTATTAAGAAAACTATTTAATAGTCAAAATTTAATTGACATTTCCTAAATTATCCTTTTAATATTAATGATTTTTAATATAAACAATCAATAACGATTTATAACTTTATTCTCATGTTTCATTAATTTCATGCCAAAATTTATAACAAGATTTACGTTATTCTCTCAATAGATGCATGACCCAAAAATTCTCTCTCTCTCTCTCTCTTAATGATTTCATTTCCTATTCCAAAATTCTCTTTTAATTGGTTTCAATTGCATCATTCTAGTTATATTTCCAAAAACCGTCAATCTAATTATAATTCCTCCAATCATAATTTTACTCCACTTTCATACATTGCCGCTAAAATACTTCTAATTTCCGCCAACTTACATTCACATTCAAGATAAAACCAAACCTCTCTTGTTTATTCCATCAAAGCTTAAAACTTCTAAAATTTAACAACCGCTTTTGAACTTTTAAGTAATCACATGGCTTTCATTGATAATGAAGTTCTTCTTTACAATACCAACTATTGTCAAACTAATGAAAATATAGCGTAAGATACAACAGCCGTAAATTCAACAAGATCAAAATGATGATGTAGTTGAAGAGGAAGTCACCGAGCCACTAACCAAGGTATGCATAATATTTTCTACTTTTAACATGTGATTCATCGGTGATTCTTCACCATGCATAATATTTTTCGGTCATATTTATCACATGTATAACCATGTTTGTAACTCATAACAATTTTTTTTAAAATATGTAGTTGGATATATTGATCCATATGAGGCTGAGCCAATTCAAAAAAAGCGTTCATTCTTGAGCAATATCCAACGAGATACAATTTCTCAAATACTGACAAATGAAAGTCACAACGGTAAGCTCAAACGCGGAATTGCAGTAAAGTTGGCTTTATTTTATTCAGTCTCTATAAAAGTCATTTATCGGATTTGGAAGCAAAAACGTGAAACCGGCAATGTTTGCCATAAAAAAACCAAAAATTATGGTCGCAAAAGAATTGAGATAGATATCGAAAAGGTGCGCGAAGTTGCTTTAAGTAAGCGAAGTACTTATAAAGCTCTAGGACGTGCCTTGGGCATTAATAAGAATCGATTGTTGATTTACAAAAAGAAGGGTTTTATCGACATTCTAGCGGATTAAAACCACATTTAAAGGAAGATAATATTAAAGGGCATCTTAGATTTTGTATATTCATGCTTGAGGAAAGTAGCATTCCTCATGATCCAAAATTCAAGTCCATGTATAATGTTGTCCATATTGATGAAAAATGGTTCTACATGTCCCAAAAAACCAAGAACTATTACCTTTTAGCCAATGAGGATGATCCACACCGTACTTGCAAAAACAAAAACTACATTACTAAGGTTATGTTTTTAGTTGCAGTGGTTAGACCTAGATTTGACGAAGATGGTAAGGAAACATTTTCGGGACAAATTGGCATGTGGCCTTTAGTTTATGAAGAACAACCAATAAGGTTAAGTTTGAACAGACCATCCGGAACACTTGTCACAAAACCGATCACTTCTATAACTAAAGAAGTGAGCAAAATGTTCTTAATAAACAAGGTTTTACCTGCAATCAAAGAAAAGTGGCCATGTGAGTGTGTAAGGGAAACAATTTACATACAACAAGATAATGCACCGTGTCATGTAGCTATAGATAACGAGGAATTTTTGTAGAGCGGCTTCTAATGGTGGATTTGACATTCGTTTAACATGTCAACCTCCTAATTCTCCGGATTTTAATGTTTTAGATTTGGGTTTTTTTAGTGCTATTCAATCATTGCAACAGATGGAAGTGGTGAAAACTGTGAATGAACTTATTCAAGTTGTGCAAAATGCTTTTGAAAATTTTTCAAGCAAAGACTCGAATAAAAATTTTCTTACGCTCCAATCACGCATGATTGAGATAACGAAGGCTAAAGAATCTAATCATTACATAATTCCTCATATTAAGAAAAATTCGGTTTGTAATCGAGATAATCTACCAATTCAACTAAATTGTGATCCGGAATTAGTCCAAGCAACTTTTGAATACTTACAAAATTCAACTAAATTGTTTTGTTTTTTTTGTTATTGTTAAGTGATGCTTACTGAATTTCTTACAGAATTTTTTATTTTGCAGAGCCTTCAAGAGCATGGAAGATTACACAATGGTGATATTTTCGATAGAAAAAGACTAATGGCATGGAAGATTTTTTGCATACAGCCAATAGTAAAATTTGTCTTTGCATAAAGTTTAAATATGTTTATTGCTGCTAGTTGAAAATGAGTTAAGAAATGTTTCAATATCAAAGTTGAAACTGAGTTTTCACATAGATCAAATTTTCATTTCATTTCATAGATCAAATTACAATAATTGAAACAAACAAAGACCACTAAATATCCATAGATCAAATTACAATAACTGAAACAACCAAAGACCAAGAATTATTCATAATTTTTCTCCCTTTCATTTCCAAGCATCTAGTATGCATAATCTACAAAAATCTTCAACATATTATAAACCTCTTTGTTCACTTCTTCGCTCTCAAATCCGAACTCCAATCCTTCATCCGAAATTTATTTAAACCAAACATTATGTTAAGATCCAAAAACTCATATCATATGGTTCAACAATTTCACTCGATGAATTTGTTTTCTTATCCTCAACCTCTTCATTTGATGCAACGTGAAAAGACAAGTTATTTGAATCATTGGATGCTGCCATTTTTCAGTATGATAGAGATAAAAAAAAGGAAAAAAGTTGAGTGAGAAAGTAATGCAGCAAGAATCTATTTATATAGAATTGCATTATCTAGCCTTCATGATAATTGCAATGTGCATTAAATACCAATAACACTACGTACATTTAATAGCAACACCAAAGCATAGAACTATTTCACACTTTAATGCATCGTCCACACTGGTAATTGAAATGCTTTGAAAATCAAAAATAAATATTACTACTATAAAGGTTATTTTAGGAAAAACAAATTGAAATGGTTAAAATTAAGTTTTTTTCTCTTAAAATTTGGGACAAAAAAAAGCATTTTTTCTCTTATAATATGGGAGGGAGGGAGTATTCTTTTTAATATATTAAGGATGACCTTGATCTGGGTTTGGGCCTAGCCCAACCCATTTCACCAATTTTGCTTTATATTGTTTTAAGTCATTTATTTCAATGTATAAACATTCTGATTTGGTGGTAAGGCAAGTTAGTCTTTTTCACAAAGAACTCGAGTTCAATTCCAGGCTATTGCATAATTTTTTGTTCTTGTAACCTTATTCCACATCTTTCATTAAAAAGTAAATAAAAAATACAAAAATATTAGTTTAGATTTTAATTATAATTATATATTTTTAATTCCTGTAAAATACCAAAAATATATATTAGTATAATTTACTTTCTTTTATTTTATTTTATTGATTTTAGTTGTTAATTATTTAGTCGTTTCTAGTTAATTTCTTTTCCGATTATTCTCTTTATATCTCGACGCATTTAAATTCAAGGAAAATGATTAAATTTGTTGACTTCATGTCATCGAACTTATCTTATACGATTGTGCGAACTCCTTCATTCATTTTTATCTTAAGTTAAAACTCATAAAACTCAATTTTTAAAACTTACACCTTTTAAGCCAAAACTTCGACATTAGGTCGTCGATTTATAAAATCTCATCCACACACCCATTTAGCAAGCAAACCGATTTTAACCAAAAAATAGATATTTCAAAAGGTTCATGTAGGATACTATAGATACATAGAGTGCTAGTACCTTCCCTTTGTATAACCAATCCCGAATCTCCGATCTCTTTCTGTTGCTTTTAGTCTTACTTCTTGCATTGCATATATATTAGGGTTTTATTTCGCACTTTTCCTTTCCCTTGGATAAATAAAAGCGTGGCGACTCTTTCTTATTTGTGAGTCAAGTCAATTAATGGCTTGGTCTCCTATTTTCGCCACTACGCTTAGGACCTTTAAATAATTATTATAGACTATTGATAATGTTATAGAATCATAGGATTTCAAATTCAAATCGAACTATTTACGTAATCGAATTTGGATTTTCTAAGGCTTTCAAAGGTGGAAAGTGGCGGAGAAGAAGTGTTATTAGTGACGCACGGACGATGCTAAGGCGACGCTAAAGCAACGCATCTCCGAGCGATGCTAAGGAGACGCAAAGAGCGGCACTTCTCGTGAGACGCTAAGGTTCCGTCGCATGATGGTAGAAACTGTATCGCTTCGACTTTCGTGAAATGATCATAACTTGAGTTTCAAGAGTCGATTGATGCGTCTCAAACTATTGGAAAGATAAAGTGATGAATTATGTTATGATTGAATTATATGAATGTTTTTATGCATGATTGTAATACCTATGTATTGATAATATTGACTCGTTATGTGTTGCTATACTACGAATGTGCTATTTTGATAATAAACATGATTACGATTAAGTGATGTTTCGTGATGAATGTTGATTTAATGATATGAATATGCCAAGAATTGTATTGATAATTTTGAAATATGAATACAACATGAGATGAATTTGATAACATGATGATTATGATGAAATTAGTGTTAATTTGATGTTATAAGGTTGGGGAATGATGTAAGTGATGCTTGATATATTGTGATGTTAGGATGTTGTGAAACCATGATGTTTTAGATGAGTGGTGGGTATGTTTCGATTTGAAATTGCAAGAAGACTTAGGATTGAACAGTGCAGGGATCACAACAAGAAGTTGTCATATGGTGTGCATCGGCGGGCGACGGAGGTAGTGTCACCGGGCGATGAAGCTTTGTTAGGACGTCGCCAGGCGAGCATGAGAGGCGACCAAGGGCAGAAAAGAGGGTTGCTACTGGAGTGCTTCGCTCATACCTTCTCCAGGTGATGCAGAAGCGAAAAGATTTTGTCGAGCGACGATGTCCAAATTTGATTGGTTGTGTTGAATGTACTTAAAAGAGCCATAAGTTGGGTTTTATAACTCGGATTGAGATACCGTTCAAAGCCTAGGGAAGCTAACACAACGAACTATAGTTAGATGGAATAAAATGAGATAAAATAAATATTTCCCCAATAACTAAGCTGAGATGTAGTTAGGTTCCCCGTGTTTACTTACATTGATGTTTGTTTGTATGATGTTATGTTAATAATACTTTGATGTTTCGTTTGCTATGATGATATGTTGATGATGTATGTTTGATTAAAATAATATGATGAATTGTTTGTATTTTAATTATGTATGTGTTGTTATGATGAATTGCTGGTATTTTAATGAGGTATGCGTTGCTATGATGAATTGTTGATATTATGATGTACGTTGTGTGATGATAATAATGTTAATGACTATAATGATAATGATGATGTTGATGACTATGATGATGATGATGTTGATGAATATGATGATAATGATGTTGATGGCCTAAATTGGCATAGTGAGAAGGCTTATGCCTTGTTGTTGTATAATTTATGTTGTTGCACGTTCATGCTACATGCAATGATGAAGGCTTATGCTCTGTTGTTGGCTCTGATTGGCGTTGTGACGAGGGCTTATGCTCTGGAATTGTGATGAGGGCTTATGCTCTGGTGTTTCCCAATTGGCATAGTGACGAAGGCTTATGCCTTGTTGGTACCACATGCATTTAGTTGTTGACGGTTGCATTGAATTGCACTATCTTGACTTGATGTCGTGCTATATGAATGAAGAATTTGTTTCGATTACTTATGATGAAGATGTGTATATATTATTATGATATAAATGTGTGAGTATAATACTTGGTAAATGATGATGTGCAGATTTCCTGATTGATGTTGTTTATAATTGTTATATCTTTTCCTTATATCTTTTGTAATAAATTGTGATTACTCACCATTTCTGCTTGAATGTTGCCTCCACGAGGGTAACGTGCAAGTGATCGAGAATAGTTCATAGAAGCATGATGATAGCTTGGAGTCTTTAGTGTGCTCGTTTGAATATATAGAGTCTTGCTCTGATACGTAACACGAGATTCGGTAACTTGCTATGTTTTTCCATTGTTTTATTGTTACGTTTATTAATTCATGATTGTGTTGAACCACACATTTTGTGGAGTTTTTATTATTGTTGAGGCTAGAATTCCATGAAATCGAATTAAGTAATTTTCTATTGCTGAGTAACTATTTTGAATAAATGACAAAATAAAGTATTTTGAAACTTTATGAGAATTTGAATCATGTAACATCCCATTGTGGTGCACTCTGATATATGTTGTATATTTTATTATAATTATTAGTATGGGAAATTAGGTGTTACATTCGCTACTATTGGCTATTTTCCCACTCCTTAATCTCATGCAACATTGTTAAACAAATAAGACTATTATTGAAAAAGTAATTTTAAACAACAAAAAATCTAGACACTGTTCCACTAGGCGTGCCAATTTGTTTACCCTAGAATTTGGTAAACAACCATTGGTCTTCCAAATTAAAGAAATAACTTGTTTACTTGCATGATCGACCAGATTGATCCTAAGGACATGTGTTTAGTTTTTGTTTTATCTTGTTTGTTTAGACCTTTCGATGAGACTTCACGTTCTCGAAGGTAATAATGTAAAATATCTTCAAAAAGTAAATTGAATGTAAAGAGCTTCTTGACATAAGTATAAAGAAATAGTAAATACTTCAACTGAATGTAAATAACAATGAACATAAATTTGGTGTATCATAGGTACATTTCTCAAATAACTCGTTTCTCTAATGCTGGTACTTTGAGTAATATAGAGTATTTTGTACAAAGATATGAACACACTGAATCCTAACACTAAGACCTCTATTTATACTAATTTCAACCAAACGGTCTCTTAATGACGAATTGCCACGTTTGATGTTTACATATGCCCTTCAAATCTTAAGCCTTCACGCGTCTTTTATATAACACCAAGCTTTTGAATTTCGAATTCCTTTCCCTTTTGAAGCGCCAAAATGTGACGTTCGGAGTACTCTTCTAATGCCTCGAATAGTTTGAATTTTAATTATTCTCGAACCATTTCACTAAATTCTTAGCAAAACAAAGCTTCCACTAGCTTTATCTGTCGAAGTCTTCATGAAACTTCTTTTACATTTTCTCTCGAATCATATTTTATTCATAACAAATCCACTTCAAATTAATCTTCCACTAGAGTCGAAATATCCAGCGAACACATCCTTTAAAGGAAAAAATGATTTGGAAGCTTAATTAGAGTGGGAAACAAAAATTGAACAAATTTTTGCTTGTCACAATCATACTAATACTCAAAAAGTGCAGGTTACCATTGAATTCACAAATTATGCCTTTGGTATGGTGGGATCAACTTGTCAAAGAAAGAAGAAGATATAATAAATTAGCCATTGAAACTTGGGAAGAGATGAAAAGAATCGTGACGAGGAGATTTGTGCACAACAAATTACAAAGACTCACTCAAGGATTCAAAAGTGTTGAGGAATACTACAAGGAGATGGAGATTGCAAAGATAAGGGCCAATATGGTGGAAGATAATGAAGCAACCATGGCTAGATTTCTTCATGGCCTAAATCATGACATAAGTGACATAGTGGAGCTGCAACATTATGTGGAGATAGAAGACTTAGTGCACTGAGCAATCAAAGTTGAACAATAACTCAAAAGAAAAATTCAAGCAAGGAGAAGTTCTACCACTTTCAATTCTTCAAGTTGGAAAGACAAGCTAAAGAATGAGGGTGCTTCATCTTCATCATCTAAGGATCCCATGGTTGAAACCAAAGGTAAAACTATTACACCTTCTAAAAGTGTTACAACTAACAAAAAAACTACATGTTTCAAGTGTCAAGGCCAAGGGCATATTGCATCTCAATGTCCAACTAAGAGAGTTATGCTTATGGAGGAAAATGAAGTATTTGTTGAAGAGGAACATGATGAGAATGTTGAAGAGTATGATGTGGAAGAAGAAGAAGAAGAAGATATATGATTTGCTGTAGCGCGGATAAAAAACGAGTGTTTTATAAAAATGTAGTTTAGCAATAGTGACTTGAGTATCGTATCACAAGGATTCTTGTATTATTATTAACCAATTTAAATCAAATTGGGGGGTTTGCGAGGATTCTTGTATTATTATTATTCTACTTCCAACTTATCATTGGTCATTATAATTCCAATTCCATAAGCGGTTCCAATTCCTATTCTATTTCAATATTGAAGAAACAAGCCTCGATAATACTACATGATTTATGTTCCTAATCACCGTATTTAGCAAACGGTTCACCGAATTAAGCAAACGGTTAAATATAGCGCGAATTAACGAAAAAGCTAAGTTAAACGCAATTAAAGTAAGGAACATACATCAACCAAATTAAATCAAATATATTCTATAAGAAATGAATTAAGCAAACGAGAATCATAGAAAATTTTAAAAGAAATTAAATTAAATTGAAATTGATAAAAACCTCAAAGTTTTGTGGAATTCAAACTCGGTAGATTGCCCTTAGGATTAGTTCTCCATGAACGATTCTTACAAAGAAAATTTTCTATTGTGAAAGAAGGTTATGAACAATACCACGGCTGCCTAGATCTAATAGAAAACAAGGATTTGAATTATAACCCAACCGGGTCAAAAATAAGGAAAACCCAGCCCAAAATCGGTCCAAAACTAATTACTTATTATGACTGAAACTTCAACGACTTTTTTGAGGCATCTAGAGTCCGATGCAACTTCTGGATTCAAAATGAAAGTTGTATATCTTTCTCTTAGATTTCCGACGATTATTAGAACACCTCAATACAATTTTTGTAGCTCCAATTATGAATTTTTAATTGAAAGCTGCTAAAGCTGAAAATAAAATACGAAAATTAATTAAGTGCAAAAAATAAATTAAATTATAAAAACACTAAAATATATAAATAAACAAACCAAACTAAATAAATGCTTAAGTATAAACATAGAGGAATGTGCATCAAAATTCACTTATCAATATACCTACTGGAGAGTTACTCATGGTGAGAGGGATGTTGGGGAACTTAGTCAAAGAGGAAGACACTACTCAAAGATAAAACATTTTCCATATAAGGTGCCTAGTTCAAGAAAAGGTATGTTCTTTAATTATTGATGGTGGGAGTTATACCAATGTTGCTAGTACTGGTTAGCCAAAGCTTAATTTAGAGACAAACTTCACCTTAAGCCATATAAGCTTCAGTGGCTTAATGAAAGTGTTGAAATGGTTGTAAATAAACAAGTTGTGGTTTGTATTAAAATTAGAAAGTATGAGGATGTGGTGTTGTGTGATGTAGTACCTATGGAGGCTAGTCATTTGTTGTTAGGGAGACCTTGGCAATTTGATAAAATACTTGTCATGAAGGGTATTCCAACAAATACTTTTTATGCATCATGGATAAAATATTGTTCTTGTACCATTGAGTCCTAGTGAGGTAAGAGAAAATCAAAATAAAATGAGAGTAAAAAAAGAGCAAGAATGAAAAGAAAAAGAAAAGAAAAAGAGTGACAAAAAAAAAGATGATGAAAAGAAAGAGAGTTTGATTGAAAAAAAAGTAGAGGTTAAAAATGCAATTGTTTCAAAACATACCCTATATTTTCTATTTTGCAAAGAGATGGTGTTGCTACCTAACACTCCTAACACATAAAATTTGCCTAGTTGTGTTGAAACTCTTTTACAGGAATTTGAAGACATGTTTCTAAAGGATGTGCCAAGTGGTTTACCTCCTTTAAGAGGAATTGAGCACCACATTGATCTCAATCCAGGAGCATCATTTCCTAATGGGCCAGCTTACCGAATAAATCCACAACAAACTCAAGAAATACAACGACAGGTTGCTGATTTGGTAAGTAAAGGATGGTTAAGAGAAAGTCTAAGTCCGTGCGTTGTTCCGATAATTTTAGTTCAAAAAAAATGGTAGTTGGAGAATGTGCACCGATTGTAGGGTTGTTAATAACATCACCATATAGGCATCCCATTCTTAGGTTAGATGACTTGCTTGATGAATTATTTGGTTCATGCTTATTTTCTAAAATTGATTTAAAAAGTGGGTACCATCAAATTAAGATAAGGGTTGGGTACCATAAAATTTTATGAATTATTTCTAGTTTTCAAAACAAAATATGGTTTAAATGAGTGGTTGGTTATGTCATTTAGACTAACTAATGCACCTAGCACTTTCATGAGATTAATGAACCATGTTTTGAGGGAATTTTGGGGTAACTTTGTTGTGTAATTTGATGATATCTTAATATATAGCAAAAATTTAGAGGAACATTGCATTCACTTAAGGGTTGTTTTGCAAGTGCTAAGACATGAAAATTTATATGCAAATTTGGAAAAATGTGTCTTTTACACCGATCATGTGATTTTCTTAGGTTTCATTGTAAGCTCTAAAAGAGTCCATGTTGATGAAAGAAAGGTGAACGTAACTCAAGAAAGGCCTACGCCTAAAAATGTAAGTGAAGTAAGAAGCTTTCATGGCTTAGCTAGTTTCTATAGGAGGTTTGTAAAGGATTTTAGTACCTTGGCTGCACCTCTTAATAAAATTGTTAAAAAAATAAGTTGGTTTTAAATGGGGTAAAAAACAAGATCAAGCATTTGCTGCACTTAAAGAGAAACTAACTCAAGCACCAATTCTCACATTGCCAAAATTTTCTAAATCTTTTAAAATTGAGTGTGATGCATCCAATGTTGGAATTTTGGATGTTTGATGCAAGGAGGTCATCCAATTGCTTATTTTAGTGAGAAATTAAAATGGGTTTCCCTAAATTACTCAACTTATGATAAAGAATTGTATGCCTTAGTTAGGGCATTGCAAACTTGGCAACATCACCTACTGGGAAAACAATTTGTCATTCACAGCAACATATATATTAACAATTAGCAACGACAATAATTATAACAATTATATCACAACAATATTTCCAACACAACATAACAACTATTTCACAACTTGTGAATAACAACAACAACAACTTAAATCAACCGACACATCAACATAACTATAATTATGTGACTTCGAAATGCGACTCAATTGTGCATATGCATGTGGTACCATTGGAGTAAAACTCCTAACTTAGAACATTTGGTAGTAATTCTGAGGCACAAGGCATAAGCCTTTAACATTTTTCCAATCCAGGACAACATTTTGAGCATCCTCTCCAACATAAAAATTGTCAATCCAGGCCAACTTAATAATGCAATGTATGTCATGCAACCTCAACCTCAATCGACAAAATCACGACAACGCAACAACAAAAACATAACAGCTAGTCAACTGAAATTCAACATTGGTCATAGGCCTACACCGCAGTGCAATTCAACATTGTCTAAAAGCCTACAACATATTACAATCCAACATTGGCTTAAAAGCCCACAACATAATCAACTCAACATTGGCCAGAGGCCTACGACGTAATCAACGTAATCAACAACAACTCATCGCTGACTAAAAATCCTACAACTTAATATCAACGTATACTATTTTCATCCACTCATTAATCCACTACTAGTTACTACATTAATCTCTAAGTAACTTATTCTACGATTCAACTTACAATCATTCAGATTGTTTCTAATTCTAGTCATTAAGTATACTACTAGTCCACAATATGGCAACTAGTCGGTTTCTACTATTTCAACACTACTACAATACCTTGGCTAACCAAAACACCGTCCGCTATCGTCAACCATTTCTCTCTTGTTGGTATTCATATAATCCACATAATCCAACTTAATTTAATAAAACTATACAATCATATTGTCACTTCATTAATAAAATTCCTACCAATCTTAATCACTTATCTTAATTGATTCCAATGGCATATAACGACAACATAAACCAACCCGTAGGACGACAAATCAACCATCAACGTTGGCCATCAAGCCTTTAATGACAACAACGTTCGACAAAACAACAACAACGAACAATAACAACTCTCAACAACAACGACGTTCAACAACAACAACTTTCCACAATATTGGGTCATTACATTCAACATGGATTCAACAAAATAAACATGCTACGATAGCTTACTAGCATATACGAGCCATTCCCTCAATTCTTCCCATTTCGATTAATTGGCCAAACCACTTACATTTACCGACATCTTAATCCGGAACTATTTCTAATCGATTCCTATGTCATTCCTTACTAATTACTAGTAATATTTTACTCATAAAAGCTTACTAGAAGTTCCCTAGCCAAAGTACCTAAAATTGGGCAAAACTCAAAATCAAAAAAATTAAGACCAAATCAACTCAGTATGCGCCGCAAACCCCTTTTCGCGCCGCGACCTTAGCAGGTTTCAGTTCGCATCGCGTCATCTCGTTGGCGCCGTGAACTAAGCGTAACATGTTGGGTTTTTTTGGATGCTGCCAGCCTCTCCTCAACACCCTCAATCCTAAATCTATGATATTCAACACCCACACAACCCAAAATAAACTATTCTGAGGTATTAGCAACATGTATTACCAAGCAAAAACAACATTAGTCATAACATTCAACAAGTTCCATGGATTTCAAGCTTCAAATTGACATTTCCACAACCACAACAAAACACCAAAACAATGGCAAAATATAAACCCCATCCCACATATCATCCATCATGTATCCCGTTATAGAGTTAGAACCTCACCCTTACCTCATTGATGGCAGCTCTAAGCTTGGCTCTAGCTCTTGGTTTTCTCTTCTTTCCTTCTCTTAAAATGACCTCCTTTCTCTTGTCTTTTTCTTTTATAACCCCACTAGTAATAATAATACTACTAACTCATCATAATGGGCCTAACAAATAACACATCCTCATTACTTTGCGATACCACGATTAAAGCCCAACTCAATTAATAAAATAGTTCATTATTAACAATAATATTATTTCTAATATTATTTCTCCAACGTATCAACTTAATTAATTCTCCGACTAACCGAATAAAATCCGACTTCAACTTAATAATCCAAATACGTTTCCAAAATAATACCGACAAATTTGATTGATTCTTGAACTTCGAGTAAATCCAATAATCAAATCCTTAAATAATTTAATTAACCAATTAATTTAATTCGGGTGTTACACCACTCATTTGCAAGAGGGAAATGTTGGATGCGACTTAGAAATATTTTCTAAGTTTTTTTTACATAGGTTCAACGAATGAAATGTGGCGTTCGACGGAAGCTTTGAAATTGAATAAGGAATAACTGATTCTTGTCCTTGTCCAATTTCAACAAAAGACGCGTGGAGCTTTAGAGTGAAACGAAGACATGTCGAGCGAAACGTGTCAAGTTCTGAGTGAAATGTCGTTAAAACGGTTATTTCAATTTAGTATATAATAGGGGTCTTAGTGTTAAGATCGGCGTGTTCGTTCATTTGTACAAAATCTCATATAAACTCAAAGTATATGTGTATTGAGAAAAGAGTCCTTTGAGAATGTACGTGTAAACACCATCTTTTACTCAATTTACAATTTATCATTTCAGAATTTACTCTTAGTAATTTACTTTCAATTGCCTTTATTGCACTTTCTTTACAAGTTTCGTAAGATTACTTTAGAAACTCATTTTCAAAATAAACATTACCTAAATATTATGAATATTGTCGAAGTTTTCCTCCTTTCAAAAAACAAAGTTTAAATAGAAACACATGTCTTAAAATCAATCTAGTCGATCCTGTGAGTAACCAAGAACTTTTCGTTGTTTTGAAAGACTAGCGCTTGTTTACCAAAATTCTGGAAAAACAAAACTATAAATATTTTATATATTCTTCAGGAACTATATAAAAAATTCATTATTTTACTATCTTTCATGGATGATTTATATGTTCTTTAAGAACTATATAAGAAATTCAATATTTTTGTATATGTTCGTTAGAAATTATATACGAAATTCAATATATATACAAAATTCAATATTTTTCCAATCCTTCAAGGATGCTTCGTTTATTTTTCGGAAACAATATAAACTTATAATTTCTCTATCCTTCATAGATATTTGATAAGTTCTTCATAAATTATATAATAAATTATTATTTTGTCATTTTTCAAGAATGTTCGATAATAAGTGGGTTATTTTAACCATTCTTTATATGATATTTGTAATCGTAATGTAATGTGTTGTTTCAACCATTTAAAAAAGAAAAAAATTTAGATACATAAACATAACACTTGGTTTTACAAATAACAATCATATTTTTTAATTAATATAATATTCTTTCTCCTTCATAATCAAACCATCTCATGATACCAATTTAAAAATAAATTAAATTTTAAATAAATTATATATTTTCTATTTTTATTGATTGTTCGTAACAATAAGGATTTATATTTGTATGCATGCAAGTTTTTCTCTTTAAAAAAAATATTTTTTTAAGTAAAAATATATATTTAAAAAGCAATTATGGAATTATATTCTAACTAAACAATTAATGAAAAAATAATAACTAAGAAATAATCATTTTTAAAACAATAGTTACAACCAAAAAAACATTGTCCGGAACATTATAATTGGGAAAATATTTAGGTGCATACAAACACAACACATAGTGTTACAAATAATCAATCATATTTTTTTAATTAATTAAAAACTAAAATTATAATATTCTCTCCTTCAAAATCAAATTATCCCATAATAGCAATTTAAAAAGAAATTAAATTTTAAACAAATTAAATATTAATAATTTAAAAATAAATAAATTTTAAACATATTAAATATTTTATCTATTTTTTATTGATTATTCGTATGCATGCAAATTTCTCTCATGCTCATGGTTATTAATTTCTCTTAAAGACAATACTTTTGTTTTTCAACTTTTTTTTCAAAATTTTGTTGCCATTGAATTAAGGGCATCACTAATGCAGAATGCATTCCGGGATCTGTGTTGGAAAAAAACAATTCAAATGAAGAAAAAAACATTAATGTATTAAAATAATCATATCATGATGGACAGTTTATCTTGAAAATATTTTAAAACTAATGAACTTTACCATTTTATTTTGATTTTTTGTTTAGTATTTGTAATATAGTTTTATATCCTTCATCGAATTTAAAATAATTTTAGATACAAAACATTAAAATAAATATTTTAAACTTATTTCAAACAAAAAATTCCCGTAAACAATGGTGTTATAGTAATTTGAGAGACTAGATTATACTATCAATCTTTCCAATTAATAGAGGATTAAAATGGTGATTAGTACCGGAAAACATGTCATCCAAAACATATAGAATAGGTAGAGCCTATTTTACCCTAGAAACCATACAGCTAAAATCCGCACCATCTACAATTCATATGGCATTTTTACCAATACAAATGGCGTTATTAAACGATCAATAAAAGAGTTTCCCAGAAAAATTAAAGAGGTGCACTTTGACTGAATATTTGAGTTTAAATAACAGTGCTTTGGACATAATGATCCAACCATGTGCACTAACACTAGGCTAAAAACTTGCTATTCATCCAATCTAATACTGATTCAATAGTTTTCTTCTTTCAGCCCCTGTAAATTTTCTAGAAAATAGTAGTCTCAAGAATATTAACTTGTAGATATATAGGAAAATGCTTTTTTGAAATGGAAAGTTATCCTCACTACACATAATTAAAATTATCTCAAACGGTTTTATTCAAACATCTCACCTAGCATTTAAATCAAACTCACCAACTTCACGCCAACCATCAGGCGTGCCAGTGTCACCATTCTCAGCTTCGTCGTTCAAGAAATCCTCAGACGGCTCCTTCTCATCTCTCTGTGCATTGCTTCCCCATCCATTCATCATCTCACTGTGATCCTGATCTCCTAGGTCATGGCCACCAATCACAATGTCACTGCCTTGGGAACCAAGTGCACTCCTCTTATGGGGGCTCGAGACATCATTTCAGCATGAGATTGTGAATCAGCCCTTGCCTGCTGCTCTGCTTGATACATTGCAGCCATTCGTAGTTTAGCCTCATGGGCTTCACGACCAGCTTTCTCCCTGGATTCTAATTCAGCTCTTAATTCGATCAGAGCCCGTTTTTCCTCTTGAAGAAGTGCCTGTTCAATCATCAGTCTCTCCTCGGACCGAAATTCCCCCAAAGTTCTCTTCTGCGATATTATGTTGAAGGCAAGTGTTTGCTTCTCAAACGTTGCAGTAAATTCAGCAATTTTAGCAGCAATATTATTATCCCACTGTTGGGACCTCGAAAGCATCTGGCCAGTTGTATCGAATCAAGTATCCTATCATCCTCTTCTGCTTCATAATCTGCCACAACATGATATGGCAATAATCTGCAGCCGGAAAATTTAGGGAAATAAATATAAGAGCAAACTTCATTTGTATTAGAATCAAAACAAAGCAATTTTTAGTTGTAAAATACCTACATTTATGTATATTTATAAACCAGTAGAATTCAGATTGATTTATAATATATATTATGATAATAAATCAAGTGTTAGTCCCACTTCCATTGAGTGAAAGAAACTAACACATAGCAATTAACGTATGGTAGAGTAAGAATTAGATTTGATAGAGCCTGATGCTATAGGCTTTGCAAAAACTACATCTAATAAACAAATATGCATCAAGTAAAATTATGAGTAGGACAATGGAACAAGATAATTTCATGGTATTAGAAAAAGGGTCGATGACAAGGAAAGTGAAGTTTGAACACTGGATAGCATGTTTTGAACAATTCTAAGAAGAGAGAAAATAACATAGCACTGGTTCAACTTCAATTACAGAAATCAAAGGCTGAAAATTGAATATATATAATTCGGAAAGGAGAAGTTGAAATAGGGAAACCAAGATGAAAGAGTCATGCAAAGCCGACGAGTGGCAAATACAAATAAAAGCAGGTTGCAGTGAGAGAAACTGCAAGTGAAGAGATAGACTTGGTATTTGGTCCACAAAACAGATACTGAAAAATATTTAGATGCATAGAACTGATTAGGAATTTTGGGATATATAAGCATGTAACAAAAACACCAAATAGAGGTGCATTTGAAATAACTTATTAAAGACTTATTTGAACTTATCTTACGACAATAGCACTTGTGTAAGAGTCTCAGATAGCTTATGACATAAGTTGTGTTCAACTTATTTCAATAAGCTACTCATGATACGGAAAAACAAAAGCATATACAAGCTGCATGTAAAAACAGTTTAACCATTTCGTCTTTGAATATAGAGATAATTTATTCTTAAGAGCTTGTATTACAAAATGAAAAATACTCGTCCAATAAACACTTGAAGCTGTTTTCCCAGATGCACCCTAGCCTCCGCCTAAAATAAATTATCAACAATACTAGAAGTTTCTTTCTGATCTATGTTGTTAAATGCGGGCGAGAAGGTGGCCACCCCTAATGTGTTGTTCTATACCAAAACCGAGTGACAGTCACGGTGGCCGCATTAGCTGCGCAGAACAGCTCACACGATTTGGCCGCATTAGCTGCACAGAACAGCTCACACGATTTGGCCGCATTAGCTGCGCAGAACAGCTCACACGATTTGCAACGCTACGTATGCGGCCTTAAAATTGATAAGTTATGGGGATATTTTCAGTTTTTCCTCCCAATAAAACCCTAAGGGTATGTTTAGATTGATGGAATGTGATGGAATGGAATGGAGTGGTATTTAATCAGATTCCATTGTTTGGATTAGTAAATAGTGGATGGAGCGGAATGGAACATGATGGAATCCATTCCATCCTATTCCATCAAATCTTTTAATTTTCATTCCACCCAATTTGGGGTGTATGCAATGGAATGAACTAAATTGTTCTATTCCGCTCCGTCAAATTATAAAATACACACAAACAATGGAATGGAATCCCAACTCTATTCCGTTCCATTTCATTCCATCACATTCCATTCCGCTCCGTTCTAGTCCATCAATCCAAACATACCCTAAATTGTTAGAAAAATACAAGCGAAAGGATTTAGTTGAAGAATAGAGAAGAGAGAAAGAACCTCTCGCAGGCATCTTCGAGAGAAGAAAAGGGTCGCTTGAAATCGGGATGGCAGACCCGCCAAGCGTCTTGGTAAGCCATCTGGAGCTCCATTTGATTACCGGGGGGTCGAATAATCTTTTGGTGCTGCTGCTGCTGCGAATTAGGGTTGGGTAAATTGAGAATGGGATTAGGGTTAGGGTTAGGGTTAGGGTTTTGTTGAAGATTGAGGGGTCTTATGGGACGCAAGTGAGCGTCAATGTTGGAAGGGAAGCGAGAAATTGCGGATGCTTGCTGTTGTTGCTGTTGCTTTTGCAATTGCTGTAAGAGCAGAAAATGTTGTCGTTGTTGTTCTTGGATCAACTGCTGCTGCTGCATTGCCTTTGCTTCTTCCATCCCTTTTTCGAATCAACAAATTCTTAATCTAAATCCGCTCTTTCACTATTCTCAATTTCTCATCTCCATCATCCCTAATGCAATCTCTCTCTTTTTTTAGTTTCGTAAACTTCAGGGTTTGCAAAGTAAAATTTAAATACTCCAAACCAATTTACATTAATAAATTATTTAATTGCTTTGCACTAGTTTATCTATTTCAATTATATTTCACTTTTCATAATTAGTAACGTGTATAGTGTGATATAAATATTAAATAAATATTATTATTTTGGATTAGGACGGCTCTTGATCCACAATCACTCAGATCAAATTTAGTATTCTTTAAAGATAGAGAAATCTACTTGTTCACGACCGTTGGAGACTTCTCCATGTGCGTATCAGGACAATGTGACCAACGGTTACTTGGACCATAATCATGCCCTCAGAGAATAACTGGTCAACTCTCCTTGTATTTCGGGGCTGCAGACTAGGGAGGAGGCCACGTGCTGGACTCCATACGCATGTAAGCCTTGACAGTCTCTTAGTGGGCTCAATAATCTAACCCATCGAGTAGACTTTGGCCCAGTGTTGGGGATTATAAATACCCTCTCACTTAAGAGGGTCAGATATTCATTCATTCTTACTCTCGTACTTGCTCTTTGATTCCTTGCGTTCTTACTTTGGCATTGGAGTACCTTGCAGGTATACCCCCTTGTTCTCAACCGCAGAAGATCACTTCCAGTCCGTGGGTCAGCTACGATACTTTTGATCAAGTACAATCAGTGGCGCCGTCTATGGGAATTCAATTGGTTCCATGTCTTTTCCTTGCTTAAGACCAAAACAACCTTCCTTTCACGTCGTCATGGCCGAACAAGCTGACAACAGAAACCAGAATGCCCACTTCGCTGATGCAACACCCATTTTCTACCCTCAAATAATCATGACATAAATCAGAGTAAAATAGAATGCACACGTACAAGGGATGTCACATTTAAAATATACACATACATAAATGATAGATATCCCATACTACCAATCATATCATAAGTACTAGGCACCAAGGCCAATCAATCATATAATCTCATACATATCTGAAAACCAAATAAAGTAATAACAAATATCTCTGAAACAAGTCATAACATGAATTCAAACATAAACTCCCGTGTTACATAGACCAGAGCAATGACTCGCTACATAAGGAAAGTGAAATAAACAAGTTAAACTTCTCCACTAGCCTCGTGCGAAGCACCACTATCCTCAGAACTTGCATGTTACCCACATAGAGGCAACATCACGATAGAAGGGTGAGAATTCACATCATTACCCAAATGTATATAAATTGGAAGCAATATAGAAACAACATTTATTAAAGAATTCTACACACTTCATGTGATATTCCAAATAATATGATTATACAAACATTCCAAGTATAACATATCCACATTTATCACAAATAGCACAAATGTCATCAACACAATCAATTCAATGATTAACATAATCAATTACCACAAAATCCAACATACACACATATTCTTTAATGACTCATGAGACAACAATGCAATGTGACTCATGCATGTGGTACCATCGTGAACATTATGTTCACCTCGCTTCTGATTCAATAACTTAAAATCGAAGTCACGCTTCCGATCCGGACAAGACCAAAGCCACCATTGTGAACCCAAAGTTCTACCGCTACTATTTCCATTCAAGGATCAAGCCACATTGTGAACCCAAAGTTTCACCGCTACTATTTCCATTCAAGGATCAAGCCACATTGTGAACCCAAAGTTTCATCGCTACTATTTCCATTCAAGGATCAAGCCACATTGTGAACATAGAGTTTCACCACTACTATTTCCATTCAAGGATCAAGCCACATTGTGAATCCAAAGTTTCACCGCTACTGTTTCCATTCAAGGATCAAACCTATCAGTAACGGAGTTCCAACTCCCTATGAATGCATGTGCAATTTAACCAACAACATATGCAATTAAGATTATCCACCAACCTTAATTATCAAGCATATCACAATAATCCAACACATTTGAATTATCCACCATTTCAAAATATCATGTTTCAACAACAATAAGCAATACACAAGTATTTACGATCATCATACATCACAAATAACACATAGCATACAAGCCAACACATGTTATTCCCAACAATTCATCCAAAACATAACATACATATACTAATTCAAGTAGCATGTATTCAATGAAATCACATCCAAAAGCAATTCAAAACTCATCAAAGTAATTATTAGAAATCATGTAAATTAATGATAAATCATAAGCAAGCAATCCCCTAAGTCAATCATGCAAAATCAAAATATTTATTTTTCTACACAAAGCAAGGCGCGCTTAGCGGCACCACGCCCGCTCAACGGCCTCACGATTATGCAGAAAAACTACAGCGTGACAGCACTGCACCAACTACGATTTCCCTTCCCAAAATCAGTTTTAGTGTTAATTTATCATCATTTAAACACTATCTAACATGTATACACTATAGAGAACCTATTCATATCATCAAATATAGTTTTAATCATCAAAAACCCCAAATTACAACTTCAATTTGAGTAACCAAAATCTAGAAATTGAAATACTCAATCCTATAGCATGTTGCTTATCACTACCCAACAACATACAAATGCATAATAATGAATATTCTCCCCCCTTACCTCTTGAAGGTTTAGCTTCTTAGAGTTTCCTCTTCTCTTCTCTTCTTCTCCTCTTCTCTTCTTTCTTTTCTTTTTCACCAAAAGACAACACTAACTATGTTTTTCCTCTAACCCTTTACTAACTAGTAAACTCCAATTAGGCTTAACACTTAAGACCTCCTTATCACTTTTCTTCTTATAATTAGGCCCAATACTAAACAATCTCATTTCTACTCATACAAACTCAATTATTCAAATAACACACATATTCAAATAATTTTAATACTCATTTAAATCACCCAATTAAATTAATTATCACATAATATAATAAATAATAATATTAATTAATTAACAATTAAAAATCAGGATGTTATAACTCTCCTCCACTTAAAAGATTTTCGCCCTCGAAAATTACCTCAAGCGAACATCTCAGGATACAAATCTTTCGTTTGGTTCTCAAGCTCCCAAGTCACATTACCATTAGCAGGACCTCCCCAAACCACTTTCACTAAAACTATTTCCTTACCTCGGAGTTTCTTAACTCTTCGATCCTCAATACGCATAGGTAAATTCCCAACCGTCAAATTATCTCTCACTTGCACATCATCTAGCGACACAACATGAGACATATTCACCATATATTTCCTCAATTGAGATACATGGAATACGTCACAAAGATTAACAAGTGACAGCGGTAAATGAATTTGATAAGCCACTTCACCTACCTTCTCAGCAATCTTATAAGGACCAATAAAACACGGAGTCAACTTTCGTGACTTCAAAGCTCTACCAACACCAGTCACAGGAGTAACTCTCAAAAACACATGATCCCCTTTCTCAAAGCTAAGATCCTTTATCCTCTTATCATGATAACTCTTCTGAAGACTCTAGGCAATCTTCATCTTTTCCCGAATCATCTTAATCTTATATGTAGTCTGTTGAACTATCTCAGGTCCAACCACAACACTCTTACCAGATTCATACCAACACAAAGGCGTGCTACACATTCTTCCATACTAGACCACCAAAATAACTTCCTCAAAACTTGATACATCTTAGTAATACCAGGATGAATACTCATACCACTACGAAGTCCTTCATCAAGATTTCTCTTCCTCAAATCACCAACATTAGGCATGCAAACTCTATCACAACACTTCATAATACCATTCTCATCAATCCGAAAATCACCACCTTGACCTTGATTGATCAACACCAACTTGTCCACCAAAACCAAATCAAACTTCTGACATTCTCGAATCTCATCAAAAATACCACTAGTAAGCTTCAACATACCAAGCTTAACACAAGAAGACGTTGCTTCACAAACCAAACTCAAATCTCGGAATTGCTCAAGCAAATCCTACTCTCGCACCATCAACATCGACATATGCAAAGACTTCCTACTCAAAGCATCAGCTACAACATTCGGTTTACCCGGATGATAATTCAAACCAAAATCATAATCCTTCAAAAATTCCAACCATCTTCTTTGCCTCATATTCAACTTTTTCTGATCAAACAGATACTTTAAATTCTTATGATCACTAAACACCTCAAATATTGAACCAAAAAAATAATGCCTCCAAATATTCAAACAAACACAATTGCGACTAACTCTAAATCACAGGTCAGATAATTCCTCTCATGAACTTTAAGTTGCCTCGAAGCATAAGCTACCACTTGCCCATTCTACATCAACACACCTCCTAAACCTATCAATGAAGTATCACAATACACCACAAATGGTTCTTCCGGATTAGGCAAAATCAAAATAGGAGCGGTTGTCAACCTTCTCTTAAGCTCTTGAAATTTAGCTTCACACTGCAACATCCAAACAAAAGCTTGACCTTTCCTAGTCAACTGCGTCAAAGGTAACGCTAACTTAGAAAATCCTTCAATGAACTTACGATAATAACCAGACAAACCGAGAAAACTTCTAATCTCTTAACCAGACAAACCAAGAAAACTTCTAATCTCATAAACAGATTTCAGAGCTTCCCATTAAGATACAACCTCAACCTTAGAATGATCCATAGAAATACCACCACTCGAAATCACATGCCTAAGGAAACTCACTTCCTTCAACCAAAATTCACACTTAGAAAGCTTAGCATACAACTTCTTCTCTTTCAGCACATATAACACAATCCCCAAATGCTCAGCATGATCTTATTCACTCTTGGAATAAATCAGAATATCATTGATGAACACAACAACAAATTGATCCAGATACTCATGAAAAATCCTATTCATATATTTCATAAATACACCAGGAGCATTAGTCGCACTGAACGACATTAGAGAATACTCATAGTGACCATACCTTGTCCTAAAAGCAGACTTCTAAATATCCTCAGCTTTCACACAAATCTGATGATAACCAGACCTAAAATCAATCTTATTGAAAACACAAGCACTAACCAACTGATCCATCAAATCATCAATCCTCAGAAGTGGATACTTGTTCTTAATAATCACCTTGTTCAATTGTCTACAATCAACACACAACCTTATAGAACCTTCCTTTTTCTTAACCAACAAAACAGGTGCACCCCACGGTGATACACTCGGACGAATAAATCTTTCTCAAGCAAATACTCAAGCTGAATCTTCAACTCTTTCAACTCAGAAGCAGGCATCTGATACGAAGCCATCGAAACAGGACTAGTTCTAGGAACTAAATCAATCGAAAACTCAACTTCATGCTCTGGCAGCAAATCACTTATAGCATCAGGAAATACCTCAGGAAAATTACAAATAACAGGGAATTCACCCATAATTTGTTTCTCACCGAGATCCAATGATTCTATCAAAGCAAACAACACAACACCATCTTTCACATATTCATCCACTTGCTTAACAAACAAAAACAAATCATTCTCGACACCATAACCAATAAAGATAACCGACTTGTCAAAACATTTGATAAAACATGATTATATTTCAACCAGTTCATACCAAGAATCACATCCAATTGGTCTAACAAAAGACAAACTAAATCCATCCAAAAATTTATGCCAAAAATACTCAACAGACAATTCAGACATGCAACAGAAGTACAAACAGAACTCATAGCAGGAGTATCAATAATCATATTTCCATGCATATCAGACAATTCAAGATTGAACCTCTTAACACAATCTGAAGAAATAAAAGAATGTGTTGCACCAATATCAATGATAGCAATCAAAGGTGTACCAATAATAAAGCACGTACCTCGGATAAGTCTATCCTCAACCGGAGTCTCAGCACTAGACAATGCAAACCCTTTCCCTCTAGCTTTCTCCTTCTTCGGCTTATCACACTTAGTACTAATATGCCCTTGTTCACCACAGTTGTAACAAGTCACATCCGCACTAAACTTGTAATCCACAACTTTGTGACCCTCCTTGCCACACCTAAATCACTTTCCAACATCATTTCCATAATTAGAAGCATGGTGCCCTTCCACACCACACTTGAAACACTTGATCGGAGTAGAAGATCCCCCCCACTTGGCTTCTTGCCACCCTTAGATTGATGTTTCCTCTTTTCATCATACGACTTCCCACATAATTTACCTTTTCCTTTCTTATCATTCACATCCTTATAGTAAGAACCACTCTCCCTACTATCTTCATCATAAATCCTACTTTACATACTATCACACTGGTAAGACAAGCATATCTCATCCAATACGATCTCATCAACTATCAACAAGGGATTAAAGGTGATTAGTTCCTTAATTTGTCAATAGGTAGCCGAAACCATAATGGAGCATAAGTTATCGTTACCCAACTGCAATAGCGTCCTTCATCTGTGTTCAAATTCGCAATCTTAAAGTCAACAAAACACCGAACCAATGCTCCACCACTAAACAACTCAGAGAAGCGAAAGATTCTCCCCCACTTGTTTCAAATCCACTCCTACAAACAAGAGGTAACACACAAGTACCGATAGTGTTTCACACACATATCAAATACAACAGGAATTAAATTAATTAATAACCTGGCCAAATTTGACCGACCATTGCTCTAATACCACTAATGTAACACCCCTTTTCTACCCCCAAATAATAATGGCTTAAATAAAAGTAAAATAGAATGCACACATACAAGAGATGTCACATTTAAAATATACACATACATAAATGCAATATATATATATATATACACCAAATTGCATACTGGTCATGATCATAAGACGTATTCAAATTCATGTTCCATGTAATAATCCAAACATGCATTTCAATGCGGAATAATTAATTCATTAGCTAAGTATAATGATTAATATCCCATACTACCAATCATATCATAAGTACTAGGCACCAAGGTCAATCAATCATATAATCTCATACATATCCAAAAACCAAAGCGAGTAATAACAAATATCTCTCAAACAAGTCATAACATGAATTCAAACATAAACTCCCGTGTTAAATAGACTAGAGCAATGACTCGATACCTAAGGAAAGTGAAATAAACAAGCTAAACACTCAAAACTTCACTAAGTATGAACTTCAAAAGTTATGAACATTAAACTTCGGAGCCTCATAACTCGAAATCTGGGCATTTTTGGAGAAATCTTCACAGGGACAAATTCGGAGTACGAAATGCGCTCTTTCCAACTGTTGACGCTAATCGAAAAAATATTCGTTTACAAACAAAGCAATGACAATGAAGTCTCCACCTAACTTTATTTATTCCTAATGAGGAAAGGTAAAATATAGATAAAACTCGAGGAATGAAAATGAAAAGTAATGGTCTTCGAGACCATGAGATGCGGGTTCGGGAGTCGGTTATGTAAGGGGAAAGTATTAGCACCCCTCACATCCATTGTACTCGATGGGACCCATTTAGTTCTAAGCATGTTTGTGTGTTAAAAAAGTAAATTTTCAATCTTCTTATTATTATGCGAAAAGAGAAATGAAAAGAGAAACATGTTTTAATTTTTTGAAAGTGTGCTCGCCAAGATGTTAGAATCTCGTGCCTACGTATTCCTTAAGTGCAATGGGGAAGTCAGAGCTTAAGTAGTTCTCGGTTGCGAGAACATATATTGGTTGGTTGATTTTATTTATGAAAATAGGAGCTTAATCGTACGTGGACGATAAGACATAACTAGTGTTATTCGTGTGTGAGCGAAAGAAGATCGCGTGTGAGCGATGTGGGTTTGAAAAATGGACTTGCACTTGGGCAAGGTTTGATGAGTTGAATTGATTTTATTATGGGTGAAAAGTACCGAACAATAGGACTAGCATCCTACGATTCAAATACTATAAACCAGAGGAGCTCAATGCTCAACGAGTCGTCTATCAACCCAAAAAGTTCTCTTATGAAAAGAAGTGAGGTGAACCAAAGTTCACGTTATTAAGAGTATTTAAACAATTGGACTAGAATCCAATGATTTAAAGACTAGGAGTTCATTTTGCACAAGTATTTAAACAATTGGTCTAGCAACGAATGATTTAAATACTTGGGTTTTTTTGTGAAAAAGTTTTGAAAATGCACTCGACGTTGGATCGAGGTTTGAAAATTTATTATGAAAGGTATTAAAGATGAGAAGAGAATTGATTTGGGCTATGATTAACCAAGAAAGCTTGATTAATCTCGAGAGAATAGACAAGTGTCTACTCCTTACCATGAGGCCCTCTGGATCAGAACTTGGTATATGGACCAAGGCGTGAGAATGAAAATGAGGCGATTGCGAATAATTATATACAAGCATGAAATAAAGCGAGTAAATGAATTAAAAGCCCATACAAGGTGGCTTGCACAAATGATAAGAAAAATTTATATTGTGTAGGTGCATGCACGAAATAAATTTAATCGACTAATTAAACGAAATTTAATCAAGAAATTAGTTTAGTAAAATTAATTAGATGGACTAATCAATTTTGAATAACCTAATTAGATAATTAAATAATGTTTAACTAATCAATCAAAGTCTCATTGTAAGCTCAATAGCAAGCGTGGTGTATGCACAAATGTGTGCCGTTGCGACGCTTCTGAACTTTGTCGACTCAAGGGTAAAAATGGCTCGCACGAGTATTTGTTTGAAATGTTTGGTTTCGTGCTTGTGATGGATAGTTAAATACGATAAAGCGATAAAATATTCACTAATTATTACATCTTATGGGGGATGGGAATACATAATTACAAATGGGGATAAATAATTACAATTCTAATATAAATGTACAAGTGCAATAATAATAATCTAACAATTAAATAATGAAAATTAAATCTAAAAAAAATTTAATAAATAAAATTAAAAAGAAAAATTATTAAAAGGATGACTTTAATGTTAAAAGTATAAAAATTCAATCAACCCAAAAGAACGGTTAAGGTGTATAAAATGTAGAGATGCAAAAATGTAATTGAAAAAAATGTAAATTTAAATAGAAATTAATTAAACTATTAAATGAATAAATTTCATCAATGGTAAAAAATAAGGATGTAAAAAATGTCTACTCTAATGAAATGATCATGTATGAATAGAGTAAGAAAAAAATAAACTCTTTTCCATGATGAAAAATGAGTGAGATGATGCAATTGTGATGAATGGAGATTTTTATTAAAAATTTTGATCAAATAATAAAATATAATATGATAATGTGACTGGAAAAAATTTGGGCGAAATTTAGGGTGTGACAGGTGCCCCTATTTAATTATCTTTCAACTTGATATCGGATCAATGGCTGGAAGTAATTAAATACAAACAAAATCTGAATTTTGTCCTTGATGCAATGCGATGAAGTGATGTGCCATGAATGCATGGATTTTACTGGGGAAATGAAAACTGAAAATAAACTCTACGAGGACTAAATAAGATAAATTACTAAAGAACCATCATTTACTCGTGGGTTAATGAAAAACAACATGACGTCCTTGATCAATCAATCGATTCAAATAGAACAAGAAATAAAACTGACATTAACCAGTGGATCAATGAAGGTAAACAACAGAGAACTGACATCAACGCGTGGGTTAATGAAATTCGACACAAAAACTTTCAATCAACGGATTGACAAAAATAATAACTAACACTAATGTGTGGATTAATGAACCTCGACCAACAAGTACTAACATTAACATGTGGGTTAATGGAAGCAAAACAACAAGAACTATCATCGACGCGTGGGTTAATGAAAGCAAACAACAAGACATAACTATCATCAACACGTGAGCTAATGAAGGTAAACAAAGACGAAATAAAATTAATACGTGAATTAATGAAAGTAAATAATAAGAACTAACATCAACGCGTGAGTTAATGAAAGTCGACACGACATCCTCAATCAGTGGATCGAGTTTGAAAAGTAAGCAAGAAAACCAACATTGACCAGTGGATTGATGAAGGTGAACTAGAAAACTGCTTTCAACCAGTGGGTTGCTCTGAATTCACTGGAAAATAAATGATAAACTTCAACCAGTGGGTTGACTAGAATGTGAAAAATATCCTCAACCAGTGGGTTGATTCAAGGTGACAAGGAAATAATGATAAAATTCAACCAGTGGGTTGGCCAAGGGGTAATACGAAGACAACTTCAATCAGTGGATTGACGCATGTGAAATGATGCTTATGATGAGTGATCAATGCATGAAATGGTTTTTTGGATGTGTCCAGAAGGAATTTTTATATGATAGAGCTTGGTTTTCAGTGGAAAATGTTGAGCACAGTTTTGAGCTTTGTTTAGGCAATGGGTGGATGCTCCATGAATGGTATGCGTGGTTTAATGCATGATTAATGAATGCATGCGTGTATGATTGAGAAATTTGATTATAATGTTTGGACGAGTGCCCCAGTTACAAGTAAAAAATGATAAAGATTTTTAAACATGGTACTTTGGTAAGATATTGCAAGCATGACTTCCCAACACTTCTTGTGAATTCAGAAATTGCTAATGATTGTGAATTGATATACTTGTGAGCATCTTTAAAGATGGATAGGTCTTGGCCTTGAGTGCCCCAAAATGCTGAGTTCTCGAAGATGTTTGGGTCAACATGGATTGTTGATCTTTAAAGATGACATGCCCCAATGTTTGGAACTCTGAAAAATGGAATGCCTATGATTGTGATCAGCTCTTGAAGAGATGGCTTGCCCCTGGTGGGATAACTTTGTAGACGAATGTTCTTCAGCTGCTGAAATTCTCTTGATGTGAAGTGTTAAACTTGCAAATGAAATTGTGTTCTTACAATGGTAATTTTAAATCGACGATTATGCAAAACTTTTGAAAGTAAATCATTTATTGAAATGAAATTGCTATAAACAAATGGATAAATCCTGACGAGGATGCAATGGCAATTTGAAATTCAAGATGCGAAAAGCGATGTGATAACGTGGTATCATCACCAATGAATTTAGCAAACAATGAGGAGTCAGGTTAACACAACCTTGCTGTAGTATGCTTTCAAAAGAAACCTTACTTCAATTAGGTCTTTTGAAGGTTGTAACATGGTCTGGTTCACGGTTTAAGAAACAAAGGATATAAGGCTCAAATTTTGATTTGTACCCAACTCAATCTTCGTGATGTTCTCCATTTCCTATGTTCGGTTAATTGATTGATTCAACTTCCAAGAAGAATTGCAAATGACGACGTGATGTCTTGAGAACCAATACTCTTTGAGGCAACAATCACCTATTCTTCTTTGGAAGTCACACAAGCTTGTTCTTGCTTTGATCTTTCATCAAAGATCTTTGGGGATCTTTCTTTGATTTTTCCTTCTTTTTTTTTCCTTTTCTATTTTTTTGTTCGTCAATTTTATATTTGTACAACTTGTGTGACAATTGTTTGATTGATGTGAGAATTTGATGGTTGTGACTGTCATAATGATGGTTCTTTGAGGAACAACCATTGTAAGCTTTGAATTCTGCACTTCTTCCATATTGTGTACGATAAGTGGATGCGGTTGAACCTTTGTAAAGGTATCGGGAATGATCCATGATAACATGATTCTCCTGGAAATCAAATGTATCAATGCTTTAACTGAACAACTACCCTGCCCCAGGTTAAGATTGAGGGTTTTAATTGTATGCAGAAAGAAACTCCTACTTCTAGGCTCGAAGGGGTTAACGAGGGATTATCTTCCTTATATATCCACTGTTTGGGGATTTGAAGTAACGCCTGTATATCATCAGCAAATTTTTAATTGAAAGCATACTGTTGCAAATTGGGTATTTGTTCATCATCATCCTCCCTCCAATGTTTGCTTAAACAAGAAGAAAGTGAGGTGGAAGAAGTATTATTGTTGTTTTTTTTTTTTGTAATTTTTTGAGTGGTAGCAAGAAAGTAAAAGCAAGGAAATAACATGATTAATTCAAAAGATTCAATGCTCATTTCATTAAAATTACAATTTTAAGAATGACAAAGTTCAAATGTAGAACAACACATTACAAACAAGAAAATTTGCAAAATGAAATGATATAGACCCTTGTGACCCTCAGCTGCAAGGATGAGCTTTCTCGTCTGATAATTGGCTTTTTGGAATGTCCCTTGTGTCTTGGCACTTGTCAAGGCATGGGCTTATTGAAGCATCTTCATGAGCTTGGGCATGAATCTTTGGAACTCACTTCACATGCTCTTGTTCGAAGTTCTCCATCTTTCTTCACATGTCGGGAAAACAACTTGCCTTGTCAACTGTGACACCCCGAATAAATCGATTATTAAATAATTACGATTTTTAATTATTAATTTAATTAGGAATGTAATATTTAATACTTTGGATTATTGGAAGTCAATTGAATTAAATGGAAGTGGGTTTATTGGTGGTATGATGAATAAAGTGAGGGTGTGAGGAGTAAAAGACTCTACTCACATTAATTATGTTATTTTTATTATGTTAGAATAATAAAAGAAATAAAAGAAGGAAAAGAGGAAAAAAGATCTTTTTGGAGAAAACTCACTGTACGTGGAATTGAGAAGAGGAGAAAAGGAGGAAGAAGACCTAAGGTGTCGGAATTCCAAGAACCCACAAGGTAAGGGTGATTTCGATTATGGTTTATTATCGGTTTTGATTTTAATATTATAGATCATAGCATGTTAGGAAATCTATGTTTAGGGATTTCTAAGTTTCCATGGGTGTATACCTAATGGTGTCAGATGATGTCAGATTGTGTCAGAATGTATAGATTAATGGATCTGTATGATATAGGATCATTACTGACGAATAAAACATGTTATATTGTATGTTATTGATGATGAATGAGTGAATTTATGGTGTCGGAATGTGTGGCACGTTTTGGAATGAATGAGGAAATGGCTTTGGGAAATAATGCTGTCAAAAACTAAAATTTTGGGTCTGATGGTCGTGGGAACCGGTTCCCCAGTGGGAGAACCCGGGTTCCAGCTTTTAAAACAGTGAAAAATAGCATTTTTGAACTCAGGAACCGGTTCCTGTGTGGGAGGAACCGGGTTCCACGTTAAGTTTTCCAGAAATATGAAAATTTTCTTCTGGGAACCGGTTCCCTACCTGGAGGAACCGGGTTCCCCATACATTTTCCAGGGCGGTATTTTTGAGTTGTGGAACCGTTACTCCTGTGGAGGAACCGGTTCCATAAAACTTTGAAAATTTTCCAAACTTTAAAATTCATAACTTTCAAACCGTAAGTCCGCTTTGAGCGCGTTTTGGACGTTGTTTCTTAAATTTAATGCTCTATCTTATAAAATGGAAAGATTTTCTAAAAGTTGAAATTATTTTGAAAAAGAGGCAAATTTCGAAACAAACAATTATTGACTGACGCACTTTGAGGTGCATGTAACAGGGAAACTGTGGTGATGAGTATATTGATACCGAGTGAATGTAAAGCGTGTTATGTGTGGTTATTTGTATGCATGATGGTTGGAATATCATGTTTTGAGTTTGATTCGGTTTATGATGATTGGTGTATTCATGATTGTATTGATATCATGTGTTTGTTGGTGTTGTATATGCCTGATGGTTGTTGACCTTAGTTGTCATTGTTGTGATATATATCGTGATAGTCTTACCAATTGAAGGGTAAGTGTTTGGCATATTTATGCTCGGTGATGAATTATTTCATGATAGGTGATTATATCATGTTGATTGGTTTGCATGTTTATGCTGATGTTAGATGTATGCATGATTGGTTGATATATCATGTTGATTGTTGTGATTCATTATGTTAAATGAATGTATACATAGACCGATTAATGTTGCATCTGGTGATGTGCGTGCATATGCATTGTTTTGGTGAAGTTAATTCCCATTGTGCGGAATTTGACTTGGATTGCCGATAACCGATACCCGAGTGAGGATGGGTGGTTAGGCTGGATTCGTGTCCGGGTGTTTATGGACGAATCGATGGTACTGTATCCGGTTGGTGATGGATCGGTTGGGTGACTTTAAGTCACGAGTCGGTACCGCATGCATTGAGTCCATTTTGATTGTGTGGAATAGTAACATGTTAGGATGTCTTCCGTGTTACTATTTTCGATTGATGATGGTTATGCATGATGATTATATGGTTGTGATTGTGTATGGAATATGAAGTTATGTTGAAAATGGGTGGGTTAATATGCTTGAAATATATTGTTAATTGAGAAGCTTATAATATGCTTTAATTATGAGAAGTCTCACCCTTACTTACCATTTCAGATTAAAGTTAGCAGCTGAGGAGTCGGTGAGGATGGCTCTAGAGCTTATCGTTTAGTACGCGAGTCAGTGTCATGCTCTGATTAGATTGTAACACTGGGGAACGTTTAGTTAAGAGAACTATTATCGTTTAATTGTTTTAGTTGGATTCTTTGAGAACCAGGATGGTTTATTAAATTTTGATTTGGTATTTCCGCTGTGTAAGACATGGTCTTAAATTGATTGAAATGATTTGGATGTTGATCCTCAGTGTAGCATGGCTACTGTTTGAATGAAGTTTTATTTTTACCTGTTAATTGTGACATCCCGTGATTACCGTGTTAAACTCTGATTAGAGATGATTTAAATGTTAATTTAATTAATATATTTCGGGGTATTTAGATGGGGTGTTACAATAGTGGTATCAGAGCATAGTCGGTCATTGTGACCAGTGTCTTAATGTCATTACTCAGATACGACATGTGTTTGAAACACCGCGATCGCTTGTTTTTCCGGTTATCCGTTGCGGAGTGGTTTGGAAGCAAGTGGGGAGAAACTTTGCTTCTCTAAGATGTTCGTGTGAAGAGTTGGATCGATGTGCTATTGGTTACACGAAAGTGATGTTGATTAGACGCGTAGTTTTCCGAATTTGAGGGATTACGATTCGAGAATTCAGATGATGGTCGATAAGGTTCTCTTAAGTGGTGACAATTAAGTGCTTGTGTTGTTCATCATCGGGAGTGGAGGACGATGTTATGGACAATGATGTTCCATTTGAGGTGTGAGTTCCGACGTTTCCATGGGAATAATAGCGACTCACTGTCTGAGCAAGATGTTGGATGAACTGGAGGTCATCCTTGGGTTGGATGTTTGAAGTTAAACCAAGCGATTATGAATCGTTATGATGAGTCGATGCATATTCTTGGCCTAAAAGATATTTGGTAATTAAGAAGGATGACTTTGAGAAGATGAAGCTGGTGTGGTGGGAAGGTTGTAACACTTCCAGTTGATTGTGGAGCTGTCTGTGTGAGTTACTTCTTTGTGTTCTTGAAAAGAATGATTGTGTCAATGGTTGATATAAAGTATGTAGTGGTGTGAATTGGTTATTGGAATTGTAACCTGACGCAAGTGATCATGGAGAACGATGTGTGTTGCGGTATGTTGAAGTTAGGATCCCAAATTTTGTATTCGAGGATGCTTTGGGATTTCTCACTCCCACAAGGTGGAAATCGACTACCTATTGCAGGGAATTGATTTCCTGACAGCATTTCTTCCGAAAACTTGTAAGAGTCATAACTTGAGTTTTGGATGTCTGATTTGAGTTCCGTTTGAAGCATTGGAAAGATAATGTGATGAACCTTGTTTTAAAAATGGTCCTAGCACCTGAAAGTAATTTATTTATCATGTAATGATGTTTGAGGAGAATCAGAGTTGTTGTTGATGTCGTTCTTGGTACAAAACTTATTTCTATGACACCGCAAGATGTCAACTTTGAGTTAAGGGAATTGAAGAAGCTATTGGAAGATGCGCAGTGAAATGGATTTGTAAAACCAAGTGTATTGTTTGGGGAGCTCTAATTTCCTTAGTCAAGGAGGAAGGAAGTAGCGCGAATTGCGTGTGGATTTTTGATCTGATTTAAGTGGTGATTGAGACTAAATATCTATTTCAAATTGTTGGTGATTTGATGGATCAATTAGTTGGAAAGTATGCCTTCGGTAAAGTTGAGTTTAGATTAAACTTACCTTCGTGGTCAGGTTAAGGATGAAGATAGTTAGAGATAAGCTTCTAAAACTCGGTATAGGTATGTTGAATGTTGTGAGGTGAATTCCAACTTCGAGAGATAGTAGAATTTTGTTAAGTTTTCATGGTGTAGATTACGGTATGAGGATGTGAGCTTTCTTTATCATGTTATCTCAAGTGACGGTGTGTAGTGGGGGAGTCCAAAATTTCATTTGAATGATGAGTTATTTGAGACGAGGTCAAGAATGATATATTTTTAATGAATGAGATGTTGGTATTAATAAGAGTGCGACAAGTATTAGAGATGCAATTATTAAGGATGGATAAGTTAGCTTCGAGGAAAAGATAAGTGATAATTAGAGGAAAATAAATTCGATAGGAAATGCAATTATGTTTAAGATGTCAAAATATTGACATGTGTTAAGAAAATGTTGGAAGTTTCTTTTACCGATCATATGATGAGGTGTATTACCGAGATTTCATTTGAAATAAGATTCAGATTAAGCATATATGGATCCTAGATGTTATGAGATTTAAAGGGAGACTAAGAGTTGTGAATGTCGTTAAAGTTCTCCGCATGTATAAGGACTTCAAATGGAAACAAAATGAGTTATGGTGTATTTGGTGTGTTAGCATCTCATGAAGGGGAAAATACTTAACAATCGTGTGATGCTAAGTGAGTGTGAAGAAGATTATGTAAATTGTCCGATCGACGGTATCTCATCGTCGATATCAAATGAGAAATATGTGTGGAAGAAGTTGTAAACCTTAAAGGAAGATTATTGAACCATGGTGCTTGGGTGACTTCGAGCACAAGTTCTAAAGGAACGCTATTATAGTTTGGTACGGTGGTTTATACTCCATTGTGATTGCCGGCTATCTATTGACAAATTGAGGAACTGATCACCCTTAATCTCTTGTTGATACTAGACGGGATCGTGTTGGATTTAATAGACTCATCTTGCAAGCTTGATAGTGTGTGAAGTGGTTGACGTTCTAATGAGAAGATAGTAGTTCATCAGTTCGCATGAAACTAAGAGGAAGAGGACTATGAAAAGACTTGAAATTATCTAGCGGGTCGGAGACTTGAGTGTATGCAAGTTGAAGCATGGAGTGGAAAGTTTAGAATGTAAGAAGTTGAACGGTGATTTTGATAGATATTAAGGAGAAAGTCTAAAGATAAAATGTGAAACTTGTAGAGCTGGTAGTTGATGAAAATCAAATGAAGATAATGACTTAAGGTAATTAATCAGAGTCGCGTAGCGAAAGCATAACGTGATGCACTTTGTTATGCGAGTATGATTTTTTTTTTTTGGAAGTCACAAATTAAACGTTAGAAGGTGTGGAGTTTATGAAACTATTAGAAATTTCAGAATAGAATTCTTAGATGAAGGGTTCTCTGTCTTATTGATGTTACATCCATTATAATAGATGTATTAATTTGCAAGCTCTATCGTTGGAACGTAGCCTAGTGGTACTAGCATTGTGTATAAATGTTGTGGACATTGCGGTTATGTAGAGGTTCTTATAATTGTGTTGCAGTGTGGTGAAGTGATAAATCATGTACCCTAGAGTGAAGGGGGTAAGAAGTGAGAGCTGATGTATTCTTAACCCGATAGCAATGGATCGTGTGGGATTCTAGTGGTTGAATAAGAAGGATATTTGTTAGTGATATTGGAAATGATGTCAAACATGACGTGATAGTTGGAAGGGAGGATTTCAAGAGCTGAAGAGGAGGTGGACTAGTGCTCCGATCTTCATTTTGTCGAATCCGACTAAGTCTGTTGTTGTGTACTGTGACGCACCATTAATGGGATTAGGTGGTGTGTTGATGCAAGATAAGCAGGTTGTGGCTTATGCTTCACGACAATTGAAAGTGCATGAAAGGAGTTGTCCGACTCATGATTTAGAGTTGGCAATTGTATTTGTTTTGATGTTGGGGAGGCATTATTTATATGGTTCTCGGTTTGAGGTATTAGTGATCATAAGAGCCTGAAGTATCTCTTTGATCAGGAAGAGTTGAAACGATTGCGAGTCAAAGAGATCGCATTGGTAAGAGTAGCTGGAGAGGACCAGCAGATGGAAATGTTACATGGGAACTAGAGAGTCAGATGAAGGACTCATATCCCGAACTGTTCGTCTAGGTGGTGTTTTCGAGGACGAAAACTCTTTTAGTGGGGGAGAGTTGTGACACCCCGAATAAATCGATTATTAAATAATTACGATTTTTAATTATTAATTTAATTAGGAATGTAATATTTAATACTTTGGATTATTGGAAGTCAATTGAATTAAATGGAAGTGGGTTTATTGGTGGTATGATGAATAAAGTGAGGGTGTGAGGAGTAAAAGACTCTACTCACATTAATTATGTTATTTTTATTATGTTAGAATAATAAAAGAAATAAAAGAAGGAAAAGAGGAAAAAAATATCTTTTTTTGGAGAAAACTCACTGTACGTGGAATTGAGAAGAGGAGAAAAGGAGGAAGAAGACCTAAGGTGTCGGAATTCGAAGAACCCACAAGGTAAGGGGTGATTTCGACTGATTATGGTTTATTATCGGTTTTGATTTTAATATTATAGATCATAGCATGTTAGGAAATCTATGTTTAGGGATTTCTAAGTTTCCATGGGTGTATACCTAATGGTGTCAGATGATGTCAGATTGTGTCAGAATGTATAGATTAATGGATCTGTATGATATAGGATCATTACTGACGAATAAAACATGTTATATTGTATGTTATTGATGATGAATGAGTGAATTTATGGTGTCGGAATGTGTGGCACGTTTTGGAATGAATGAGGAAATGGCTTTGGGAAATAATGCTGTCAAAAACTAAAATTTTGGGTCTGATGGTCGTGGGAACCGGTTCCCCAGTGGGAGAACCCGGGTTCCAGCTTTTAAAACAGTGAAAAATAGCATTTTTGAACTCAGGAACCGGTTCCTGTGTGGGAGGAACCGGGTTCCACGTTAAGTTTTCCAGAAATATGAAAATTTTCTTCTGGGAACCGGTTCCCTACCTGGAGGAACTGGGTTCCCCATACATTTTTCCAGGGGGCGTGTATTTTTGAGTTGTGGGAACCGGTTACTCCCAGGGAGGAACCGGGTTCCACTGAAAACTTTTGAAAATTTTCCAAACTTTAAAAATTCATAACTTTCAAACCGTAAGTCCGTTTTGAGCGCCGTTTTGGACGTTGTTTCTTAAATTTAATGCTCTATCTTATAAAATGGAAAGATTTTCTAAAAGTTGAAATTATTTTGAAAAAGAGGCAAATTTCGAAACAAACAATTATTGACTGACGCACTTTGAGGTGCATGTAACAGGGAAACTGTGGTGATGAGTATATTGATACTGAGTGAATGTAAAGCGTGTTATGCTGTGGTTATTTGTATGCATGATGGTTGGAATATCATGTTTTTGAGTTTGATTCGGTTTATGATGATTGGTGTATTCATGATTGTATTGATATCATGTGTTTGTTGGTGTTGTATATGCCTGATGGTTGTTGACCTTAGTTGTCATTGTTGTGATATATACTGGTGATAGTCTTACCAATTGAAGGGTAAGTGTTTGGCATATTTATGCTCGGTGATGAATTATTTCATGATAGGTGATTATATCATGTTGATTGGTTTGCATGTTTATGCTGATGTTAGATGTATGCATGATTGGTTGATATATCATGTTGATTGTTGTGATTCAGTTATGTTAAATGAATGTATACATAGACTGATTAATGTTGCATGCTGGTGATGTGCGTGCATATGCATTGTTTTGGTGAAGTTAATTCCCATTGTGCGGAATTTGACTTGGATTGCCGATAACCGATACCCGAGTGAGGATGGGTGGTTAGGCTGGATTCGTGTCCGGGTGTTTATGGACGAATCGATGGTACTGTATCCGGTTGGTGATGGATCAGTGTTGGGTGACTTTAAGTCACGAGTCGGTACCGCATGCATTGAGTCTGCATTTTGATTGTGTGGAATAGTAACATGTTAGGATGTCTTCCAGTGTTACTATTTTCTGATTGATGATGGTTATGCATGATGATTATATGGTTGTGATTGTGTATGGAATATGAAGTTATGTTGAAAATGGGTGGGTTAATATGCTTGAAATATATTGTTAATTGAGAAGCTTATAATATGCTTTAATTATGAGAAGTCTCACCCTTACTTACCATTTCAGATTAAAGTTAGCAGCTGAGGAGTCGGTGAGGATGGCTCTAGAGCTTATCGTTTAGTACGCGAGTCAGTGTCATGCTCTGATTAGATTGTAACACTGGGGAACGTTTAGTTAAGAGAACTATTATCGTTTAATTGTTTTAGTTGGATTCTTTGAGAACCAGGATGGTTTATTAAATTTTGATTTGGTATTTCCGCTGTGTAAGACATGGTCTTAAATTGATTGAAATGATTTGGATGTTGATCCTCAGTGTAGCATGGCTACTGTTTGAATGAAGTTTTATTTTTACCTGTTAATTGTGACATCCCGTGATTACCGTGTTAAACTCTGATTAGAGATGATTTAAATGTTAATTTAATTAATATATTTCGGGGTATTTAGATGGGGTGTTACATCAACCACTTGAACGGAAAGAGGGTAATGAGTATCTGGTGATGAAATGTATGCATGATGATGCAATGCAAATGAATGATTTTTTTTTGTTTTTTATATGCAATAATGATGTTTATGGGATGAAATGTCACATGTGGAATGCAACACAATGATTAGAATATGTACACAAAGATATGAGTTAAGAATGATACAAGTAAATGGATAACAAAACAACCTATTTAGGTAAGCTCCCTATGATTGGATGGCTCTAAGTTTCCTACCCAATAACCCCATACACAGGATTGTACTAGGTTTTTCCTATGTTTCTCAGAGTCTCAAATCCCCTTTTGACAAACATTATCATCAAGCGAGAGGCCTACGTGGTGATAGTATTTCCAAAAGTATACTCTAAGAAACTGATCTTAAAAGGATACTCAAAATATTTCATTTGAGTTGCCGGTCTCAGTTTGGATATCCTAAAACTTAGAGTTATAGGCCCTTTGTCTAGATATTGTTGTCCTGCACTAGCATACGGTGCAACAACTTCTTTAAAAAGACCAACTCTAAGGTGCAGTCTTCACGTCGATCCAAGAGACACGGATGTCTAATGGACCTAAGCTATGCAACCACTCTAACTTAATGTTACCTAGAAGCCTGGGTACTGGGCTATTCTATGTATCATAGCCAAAAAAATTCCCAACACAATAATATATACAAGATAATATACAACATAAAGGAAATAAATGACTGAAACATAAATATAAGAAGGAAAGCAAATTAAGACAATAAACACACAAACATGCAAAGAACTAAACTAGGGTTGACTCGCTTGAGAAAATTTCCCCAATGAAGTTGCCAAACTGTTGACGCTAATCGAAAAAATATTCGATTACGAACAAAACAATGACAATGAAGTCGCCACCTAACTTTATTAATTCCTAATGAGGAAAGGGAAAATATAGATAAAACTCGAGGAATGAAAATGAAAAGGAATGGTCTTCGAGACCATGAGATGCGGGTTCGGGAGTCGGTTATGCAAGGGGAAGATATTAGCACCCCTCACATCCATCGTACTCGATGGGACCCATTTAGTTCTAAGCATATTTGTGTGTTGAAAAAGGAAAAAAATTGCAATCTTCTTATTATTATGCGAAAAGAGAAATGAAAAGAGAAACATGTTTTAATTTTTTGAAAGTGTGCTCGCCAAGATGTTAGAATCTCGTGCCTACGTATTCCTCAAGTGCAATGGGAAAGTCAGAGCTTAAGTAGTTCTCGGTTGCGAGAACATGTGTTGGTTGGTTGGTTTTATTTATTAAAATAGGAGCTTAATCGTACATGGACGATAAGACATAATTAGTGTTATTCGTGTGTGAGCGAAAGACTAGGAGTTCATTTTGCACAAGTATTTAAACAATTGGTCTAGCAACCAACGATTTAAATACTTGGATTTTTTTGTGAAAGAGTCTTGAAAATGCACTCGACGTTGGATCGAGGTTTGAAAATTTATTATGAAAGATCTTAAAGATGATAAGAGAATTGATTTGGGCTATGATTGACCAAGAAATCTTGATTAATATCTAGAGAATAGACAAGTGTCTACTCCCTACCATGAGGCCTTTTGGATGAGAACTTGGTATATGGACCAAGGCGTGAGAATGAAAATGAGGCGATTGCGAATAATTATATACAAGCATGAAATAAAGCGAGTAAATGAATTAAAAGCTCATACAAGGTGGCTTGCACAAATGATAAGACAAATTTATATTTTGTAGGTGCATGCACGATATAAATTTAATCAACTAATTAAACGAAATTTAATCAAGTAATTAGTTTAGTCAAATTAATTATATGGACTAATCAATTTTGAATAACCTAATTAGATAATTAAATAATGTTTAACTAATCAATCAAAGTCTCATTGTAAGCCCAAGAGCAAGCGTGGTGTGTGCACAAATGTGTGGCTGTTGCGACGCTTCTAAGTTTTGTCGACTCAAGGGTAAAAATGGTTCGCACGAGTATTAGTTTGAAATGTTTGGTTTTGTGCTTGTGATGGATAGTTAAATACAATAAAGCGATAAAATATTCACTAATTATTACATCTTATGGGGGATGGGGATACATAATTACAAATGGGGATAAATAATTACAATTCTAATATAAATGTACAAGTGCAATAATAATAATCTAACAATTAAATAATGAATAATTAAATATATAAAAAAAACTAATAAAAAGAAATTAAAATCATGATAAAGACACAAATTCAATCCAAAAAGAAATTAAAGAACTATATACTTTTTATTTTTTATCATGATAAAGACACAAATTCAATCCAAAAAGAAATTAAAGAACTATATACTTTTTATATTTTGTCATGATAAAGACACAAATTCAATTCAAAAATAAAGTTACTGCTAAATTATTTTAACTACTATTATAAAAAAGGTCTATTTTTAAAAAGAATAAAATTCCAACAAGAGTTAAAAAAAATTAATAATTAAAATTAAAAAGAAAAATTATTAAAAGGATGACTTTAATGTTAAAAGTATAAAAATTCAATCAACCCAAAAGAAAGGTTAAGGTGTATAAAATGTAGAGATGCAAAAATGTAATTGAAAAAAAATGTAAATTTAAATAGAAACTAATTAAACTATTAAATGAATAAATTTCATTAATGGTAAAAAATAAGGATGCAAAAAATGTCTACTCTAATGAAATGATCATGTATGAATAGAGGAAGAAAAAATAAACTCTTTTCCATGATGAAAAATGAGTGAGATGATGCAATTGCGATGAATGGAGATTTTTATTAAAAATTCTGATCAAATAATAAAATATTATGTGATAATGTGACTGGAAAAAATTTGGGCAAAATTTAGGGTGTGACACCAACGATTTACCAATTCACAAACTTTCAACCACAGACAGTGAGATAGAGAGTCAACAATATGGCTCCGGGAACCTAAAATTCTCAAAACTTAAGAAAAAATTTCTAAGTCTAAGATTACTTAAATTGCAAGAAATCTTATTTTCACCCGATTCTTCCGACTTTTCTCAACAAACGAACACATTTCCTCGAATCTTGACTTTTGACAATAATTTTGACCAGAAATTCCACTTGGTCAAACTTTGAATTTTGTTGACTTTTTAGTACGCATATCCAAATATCTTTTTATCTGATCGCACTTGATTTTCTGATAAATCGTACTAATCGATAAGCCGTATACATGTACTTCAAGACTCACTGAAGGTCATAGAATCACTTCAGGCTCAAATATTCAACCACAACCTGCTCTTGCTCGAAACCCTCGATCAACATCCACCAGATAGGAGATCAGAACCTCAAAACCTCGATTCTCAAGAGATAGTCATGAGCCTTTAGACATACATATCTTATACATTGAGATGACACTTGAAATAACAGAACCTCAGATATTCAGCCTTTATGAATCAAACGCTTCTTCTGAATTGTGCAGGTTCATACGATTAGAAAATCTCTAACTCATGGCTAATGAATGAATGATATGCATGTAATGCACCTACTAGTTAAGTGTAAACCAAATATTTATAAAAAAAATGAAGAGGGCGAATTTTGGGGTGCAACAAGAACCAACCAAAAAATCCAAAAATTGAAAGATTTATGGCCTTGTGAAGTTGATGAAAAATCATGAAATGACTTATAATATTTTGACTTCTTCAAGCAACTTGCAAACATTTTCAATCTTTGAAACATAAATGGAGATAAAGTTCACATCTTCAAGATTGTTGTGCAAAAATAATGATCTCAAGGTGATAAATGATGATCAAGACATGATCTCTTGAAGTTGATTGATCAAAATTGAGAAATTCATCAAGGACTTGAAATCTTTTGACTTCTTAGGAAAATTTCCAAGCATTTTATCTTCCTACCAATTGAACTAAGTTGTATTAGAAATCTTTAGGTTCATTGTGAAAAAAGAATGAGCTCAAGGAGACAAGGAATGACCAAGTTATGATCCTTTAAAGTCATACAAGACAGATGAAGTATGAATATAGAGAGTTTGCAATCATAAACCTCCAAAACAATCTTCTCATCAATTAAAATCCTTGGATCAAAGAATATTCATAATAGAAGTCCCTCTAAGAGTCAAATAACTTTGAAATCATCCACAAACTTCACACAAACACCAAAAGATGGCCCTCAAAAGTCCAAAACCCTAGTTTCAAGATAGATAGTCATGGCATGGAGAATTATTCAAATTTGATGATCTTATTCACACAAGGAGCCCACACTCAAAATGAGAGACCATAATAGATGACAAGAGAAGTCTTCAATGAGAAAAAAACTTTCAAAATCTTGAGTGTTGGGGAGAGAAGGCATGAGAATAAACACGTGAACCTATATATCCCTTGAATAAGAAACTTGTGCACCATTCACCTACATCAGAACATTTAGAGAAAAAATGATATACACATCAATCACAAGGCAAACCCAAAGATAAGAGAGAGAGAGAGAGAGAGAGAGAGAGAGAGAGAGACCCAAGTTGTGATCTTTGTGCAATGATATGAGATATTGGAGAATCTTAGGGGGGAATTGGGGTACAACACATATATACAAATAAACAAATATAAGGTAAACCCACTTAGAGAGGGACCAACAAGAGGTCAACTTTCCCCAGTGAAGTCGCCACTTTTCTGTAGCGGTAAAAACTTTGAGTGGGGAAGCCATTGAATTGACTCAACTCAATAAATAACAATGAAGTTGCCACTGCGCTTAACGAATAAAATCCTAAAGAAAAGGAAATAAAGGTATGGGGGTTGGTTATGCAAAGGGAGGGTTTTAAGCACCCTAAACATCTACGGTTCCGCAGGAACCTCTTTGAAAATTTGTTTATGAGCTATAAAAGAAGTATGTACAAAATAGATGGTGGAGGTGAGAATAGAAGTATTTTTTACAATTTTTTATTTGATAGAACTTCCAATGAGTTCCAGGCCTACATAAAAATGGCATGAAACGTAAATGCTAAAAATAAAGTACATAAAAATAAAGAGCATGAAAGTAAAAGCGGAAAATAAAGAGCAGAAAATAAAAACAATTAATAAAGGTTAGCAAGATGACCATCTTGAAACTTTCCAGAAGCTTGATAGGATTAACGCGACCACAAGACAAGTTTCAATTGTTTTTTGTCAAGTATATCACCGGTTTTAGAATTATCACATCACTTGATCAAAGATGATTCAAATGGACAAGGTTAGTGGAAACTTGCCATAAGCTTAATTAGAAATCAACGCGACCACACGACAAGCGCCATGTGTTGAACCAAGATCAAATCTCAAGTCATCTTTTGGGGCTTATGTTAGAACATTAAAGTTCATGCCACCAATTGAGCACTTTCTCCAAATCGGGACAAAAGAAAAATAAGATGAAGAGGAAGAAATAATTTCCAATTTCATTTTGCATCAAATGAATTTATTCGATCTAACTTCGTCAAACTCAATCAACTCTCTTGGTGGATTTGGTCAAGAGACCTATCGGCACCCAAATTCTATTGATGTTGAGGAAGTTTGTGACTCCAAAATAAATTTAAAAGTCAACAAAATAAAATGAAAACAGAAATCAAGTAAAAGGGATTAAAATAATTTTGAAATTAGGTTATTTAATCGGACTTTATTGACGAAATACATAAATAATATTTTTACATCAAAATAAAATTCAAAGAAAATTACCCAAAGTCAAACAGAGGTCAACAGGTGTTGACAAATTTTTTAAGAATTTTTTAAAGTCAGAAAATATTTTTAAAAAATAAAATAAAAGGTGAAATAAACCAAAAATATCAAAAAATAGTAAAATCAAAAATAAAAAAATAAAATTAGGTCACCAATATTTGTCAAATGACTATTAGATCTTTCTATAATTTTTCCAGAATATATAAATGTTAAAAGGTATTTTAAAACAATTAAAAACATCAAATAAAAGAGAAAAATAAAAAAATATCAAATCTGAAAATAAAATTATGCAAAAATAAAATTCAGAAAGATAATATCTCAAAATATTTTTGTGAATTTTTTCTTAATTTTTTAGTCAGAAATGAATTTTGTACGATTTTTTTGAAGTTTAAAAATTTTAAAATACAAAATCAGAAAATAAAATAAAAGCCAAAAAAATGTGGACCATCTGATCATAGTCAAAACGTGTTAGTAATCACATCCAATGGACATGGCGCTCTGTGCTTGATATGGACCTCATTGGTTTTCACACCGGATTACAAATTTAAAAAAAAAAAAAATAATGTCACGCATTGGATCAATGCTGACTAATAAAAGTAATCAGATCCATGGACTCATATAACACGCGCACGGCGAAGCAAACACACCAAATTGAATTTAAAAAAATTACATGTCAAGCCCGCATTAGTTGAAGACAGATACGTAGGTCGTGTTCAACCTCCAGCCATCATCCATGCACATAAGTGGTATCCTTGGATTCGTCTCTTCAAGACCATATCAACCATATGCTCGCGAAAAATTTATTTAAACTGAGTGAAGAGAAATTTGGAAAAAAAACTCAAATAATAGCTGAAGCAACTCGTTTTTTCAAAAAATCATTTAAATGAATTTTCAAAAAAACAATGAAATCGCCACCTAATTTTATTTGTTCTAAAAAGAACGGGAAAATATAGATAAAACCCATGACGTCAGATAAGGCGGTCTACAAGACCAAAAAGGATGGATTCGGGAGTCGGTTACACAAGGGGAAGGTATTAGCACCCCTTACGTCCATCGTACTCGATGGGACCCATTTAGTTCGTGCGTGTTCGTGTGTTTAAAGTAAAAATGCTATCTTCTAATTAATGATCAAGAAATAAGAAAGAAGAAAATGAGATTTGTTTATTATTATTTTGAGTTTGACACAGTTTAGAAACCGCGTGCCTACGTATTCCCTCGTGCAATGGGAAAGTCAAAACTCCGTAGTTCTTCTAGAAAATGATTGTTTGCTGATTGATTTTAAATGAAAAGACAAGTCGTCATTTTTAAAGGAGAAGACTCGTCTAACGTCCACAAGGTGTGATAAAGAATAAAGGACAACGCACCAACGTGAGGGAGGGTTTGAGAACACCTCTAGTACTCAAGTGGAGAAGTCGAAAACCTTGGGAATAGAGGAAGAAGCATCTCAATTATAAATGAATCATGTCTAATCTTGAAAAGGGTTTAAAGGTAAATGGTTGAAGCGACTCGATTTTCAAAAATCTTTTAAATTCTCGAAAACTGTGAAATCGCCACCTAATTTTATTCGTTCTGAAAAGAACGGGGAAATATAGATAAAACCCCAAACATGCGGATAAGGCGGTCTTCGTGACCAAAAAGTGGAATCGGGAGTCGGTTATGTAAGGGGAAGGTATTAGCACCCCTTACATCCATCGTACTCGATGGGACCCATTTAATTCTACGCATTTGTGTGTGTGTTTACTAAGTTATGGATGCTAAAAAGAAAACAGAATTTGTTTCTTATTATTTTGAGTTTGGCACGGTTTCAGAACCGTGTGCCTACATATTCCCTTGTGCAATGGGAAAGTCAAAACTCTGTAGTTCCTCTCAAAAAGGTTTTAATTGGTTGCATTGATTTTATCTGAAAATCGTGCGTTTAGACGTTTCAAATGCTTTGAACTAGGACTTGTTTTGTTTGTTTGAAAAGCTTAAGTCCTCGCTTGTATTTGAAACGACTATTGCACACTCTTTGTCGGAAAAGAGTTTAATGATCGCGTCTGAGCGATAAAAGAAATTTGAGTGAGTTGATTTGTTTTTAGGTGGATGAAAAAGTACCGAACAACGAGGCTAGCGTCTCACGATTCAAATACTAGAAACCCGCGGAACTGATGCTCACACGAATCGTCTATCACCCCAAAAAGATTTTCTTATGAAAGAGTGAGGTGAAACGAGTTTCACGTTATTTAGGAGTCTTTAAGCCACAGGTCTAGCGTCCAACGACTTAAAGATTAAAGTTCATTTAGGACAAGTTTTTAAGCAACTGGTCTAGCGTCCAACGACTTAAAAACTTGTATTTTATTATGAAAAAGAATTTTTGAAAAGACACTCGACATTGGATCGAGGTTTGGAATTGTAATTATGAAAGTGTTTTAGATGTGGTTCGGTAACGGACCGGAAGAGAAAGAATGATTCGGGTTGAATTGTTTTTTATGTGGATGAAAAAGTACCGAACAACGAGGCTAGCGTCTCACGATTCAAATACTAGAAACCCGAGGAACGAATGTTCTCCCGAATCGTCTATCACCCAAAAAGGTTTTCTTATGAAAGAGTGAGGTGAAACGAGTTTCACGTTGTTTAGAGGTCTTTAAGCAATCGACCTAGCGTCCGACGACTTAAAGACTTAAAGTTTAATTAGGACAAGTTTTTAAGCAACTGGTCTAGCGTCCAATGACTTATAAACTTGTATTTGATTATGAAAAATGTTTCGAAAATGCGCTCGACGTTGGATCGAGGTTTGAAACTTTAATTGCAAAAGTATTCTTATACGCGTGCTGAGATGAAATGGAAGCGGGTTATGGTTAATCAAGTATATGGACTCAATTAACCTCGTGAGGATAGGTGCTCCTATCCCCAACCATGAGACCCTGGTGCATGGTGATTGGTATATAGACCAATGTTGTTTTCGGGTTATGATCGGTTAAAGTAACAAGGGCTTTAACCAATCTCGTGAGGATGGCCATGCCCATCCCCAACCATGAGACCCTTTAAGAAATCGGCGTATGAGCCAATCAAGATGAAATCGAATTGATTTTAATTTAGTTGTGTGCGAAGTGTACAATGGTGAATAATTGTTGAATGAATAAGTAAACAGACAAAAATACCATACAATACAATCGGAAATTTAAATAATTATTAGAGATGATCTTTTCTGTTTGATGAAAAATCGGCTAATAGTTTAATCGAAAGATCATCAAACACAAACTATCATATCCAATAATTATTTAGTACATCGCAATGAGAATATTATTTGCGATAAAATAAATTAAATGAAATAGGCAGAAATTTAGAAATAGCCTGATTGTCTTGATTCCGCGAAGTATGAAAGAATACCATCTGATCTTTGGTTGGTCTGAAACACCTCCACGTGCTAGCGAATCGGGCGCAATACTTCCATTCCAACGCACTTCGACGGTTCCAAAATAAAGGTAATATCACCCCACATATATATTGTTCAATACTTACATTCTTAGTAAAATTATTTAACAATAACAAAAATAATAATAAAACAGATTTTTTATTTTATCATCTAAAAAACAAGGTGGTGACACTTGTCACCACCAGATTTAATAGGAAAATAAAATAATATTTATTTGTTTTATATATTATTATTGTTTTTTTTTAATTTAAGAGAAAAAAAATAAAAGAAAATGGGAAAGGAAAATAAGAAGAACACAGTCTTCTCTCTCTCGATCCTCTTTGGTTTCTCAAAGGAAAAACCCTCATCCTCTCATCTCTCTCTCGCCGTTTCCTCGCCGGCTCTCATCGATCGTCGACTCTCTCTCCTTCACGGCCGGCGCTCCGTTTGCATGCTCTAATTCCGATTTCTGTTTCTCTTCGCCATGGCCGATCGCGATCGGTTTGCATGTGATTGGGTTTCTGATACGTTTGATTTCCGATTTTGATTTGATTTCTGTGTTTGATTTCCGATTTTGGCTTGTTTGATAGGTTTGTTCTGACACATTGTTGGACCGGTAAAAGGAGGAGGATGGTGACAAGGTTCGCAACCCCTCCGTCAAACAAACGGGTACTACCTTTCCGAACTCTTCTTTCTCAAAATGCAGAATTAGAATTTCTGAAACAAAACAAATCTGAAGGTGTTGGTGCGTGAAAATGATGAGCTTGCTATGCTATTGGTGTTTGCTGTTTGCGTTTTCTGGGCTGGCTTGAATTGTGTTATGCTTTTCTATTTTGAGCTTTGGTTGTTGTTGGCTGAACGTGAACTGTCTAACTCATCTTCTTTCTCTCTTTTTCCCGCTGTCTGTGTCGGTTTTGATAAGAATACGGATACTACACTTTGGCTTTGGTGGTTGGGGTTAGGAACTGATACTGCACTCTGGTTTGGGTTGTGGTGTTGGATGTGTATTTCCCTCTGTTCTAGTCATGTATCCTTATGCCTCTTGAACAGATATTGCCTTTTTCTTAGCTTGTCCATGTTGCCTTTATCCATACTGTCATGATGAAATTTCTGCTCTGCTTTAGCTTTTGACTTTGTGGCCTCCTGCTCTGCTCTGAGTTTTTCTTGACCTTTGTGGCTTCCTGCTCTGCTCTGAGTTTTTCTTGACCTTTGTGGCTTATATCTTCTTCTTTTCTCAACTGCCTTGAGATGCTTGTTGCTTTTGTATGCTGGCTGTGGGCTCAATGTATGTTGTGATGATGATTTTCTGACTTTGTTGCTTGCTTATGGCCATACTTTTGCTTCTTTTCCTCCTGTCTTCTCAACTGTTCTCTGTTACTTCTTTTTCTCTGATTTTCTCAATGTCCCTGCTGCCTTTTGACTTTTGACATGCTGCCCGGAACTTTTAAACTGTCGCTTCGTATGCTTATCCGTTGTATGCTTGTCGCTCGGAATTAAACTGTTGCTTTCGTATCTTTTTCTTGCAGCCCGCCGTGTGCTCGTTCGTGAACCGGGTCAGCCCGTGATTTGCGAACAAGTAACTCCGCCGATGATTAATCTTCGAGATTATGAGGCTTGTCGTTTAAAACCTGATTCCCGCCAACGCCTCATGATGATGTTTTGAAACAATAGACAAACTCTTTGAATTTCTTGCTTTTTGTAATTCGATTATGTTTTGTTACTTCTAACTTGTGCTTTTTTCTTGTTTCATGTGATGAGTGGAAGTCGGACAACAGATAGGAAAACTTGACAAGAAGACGGTGGAGGATGAAGAAGAAGCAAGCATGTGACGTTGAACTTCTTGTAACTTGAAGAATAAGGCCAAGACTTTTTGTAGACATTGTAGAAATTAGTTTAGAAACTTACGACTTTGTAACAACAAAAGAACAACTTTTATGTAGCTTGGAATTGATACCAATGTAAACCATTTCAGTTTAAATAGATATTGAATGATTCTTATTAGTACTTGTAACAAACTTGAATCATCATTGAGTACTTTTAATAGAATTTTGAATTAGTACTTGAAAGTGTCATAACTTTGTATAGCTCGCAACAATGAATTAATTCGAAATGAATATTCAAACTTTTCCTTTGTGCCCTTGAATTGTGTAACATAACCGTTCCAAATTTGTAATAACTTGGAATCCCTTTGAAATTGGTTTGAAGGTTGATAAAATTGTTCTTATAATTTGATCTTTGAATAAAACAAATCTTGGCAAAATTTTCTAAAACTTGTAAGAATTCTTGAATGAATATTTGAATGGTATTTGAAATCCAACTTGCCAATGATGCCTTTGAGGAAGCGATATTTATCCCGATTCTCAATCAACCTCCCATTGGTAGATAAAACATCAACAAAAATGCGCACATATGAGAAACTTTTAATCATAAACCAACGGATGATTTTGCTCCAAACTTTTTAATCTGATGCAAGCGAAACACACGAGAACGCATCCGAGAAATACCAGGTCATTCACATCCCTGAATCCATGCATATTTTCTTTCAAAGAAACCCGCAACAGTGATGATGACAAGCAGGACGAACGTCTGAGTGTACAACCTTAAAGTCCGACAGAGGAAATCACAGTGACCAAGAAACTCAATCTCGAATAAATACAAGAGCCCCTTATATTAATTGTCAACATAACTAAATTTCATATTCTTTGAAAAGCTTGACAAATGAGCCACACGAATTTTATAAAAATAAACAGAGGGTAAATTTTGGGGTGCGACAGTTGCCCCTATTCAATCATCTTAGACCTGGTAAGTGAGAAAGATTGACAACTTTCGAACGTTCAAGGTGTAAGAGGATTGAATACCAGAGAACCCCGAAAATTTACCCGACGCGGGCAACCAATGCCACAATAGAAAACAGATAACAAATCTTGGTTACGGAGCCAAGAAAAACGCTTGAAGAGAAAACTTGCTAAGCATTAACGGAATGCTTTAACACAATTACTAGGAGGTTTTAACAACACTGGGGATAACCGTGTAACCGAAATGATTTTGGCAACAATTTTAATGAAAATGCTATGAGAAGGGAAACGAACTTCTCAAGCGAAAAGAAAAGTAATATATTAAGAAATTGACATGACTGAGAACTTAACAAAGAGTTCTCTGAACTAAGGAATACCTGGAAACCTTAAACAACATTGAAAAATGACACGGTTGAGAACTTAACAAAGAGTTCTCTGAACTAAGGAATACCTGGAAACCTTAAACGGAATTGAAATGACATGATTGGGAACTTAACAAAGAGCCCCCTGATTGACTAAGGAATACCTGGAAACCTTAAACAGAATTGAAATGACATGATTGAGAACTTAACAAAGAGTTCTCTGAACTAAGGAATACCTGGAAACCTTAAACGGAATTGAAATGACATGATTGGGAACTTAACAAAGAGCCCCCTGATTGACTAAGGAATACCTGGAAACCTTAAACGGAATTGAAATGACATGATTGGGAACTTAACAAAGAGCCCCCTGATTGACTAAGGAATACCTGGAAACCTTAAACAGAATTGAAATGACATGATTGAGAACTTAACAAAGAGTTCTCTGAACTAAGGAATACCTGGAAACCTTAAACAGAATTGAAATGACATGATTGGGAACTTAACAAAGAGTTCCCTGATTGACATGATTGAGAACTTAACAAAGAGTTCTCTGAATAACATGATTGAGAACTTAACAAAGAGTTCTCTGAATATATGGCTAGAACAATATCGGAATTGTTGGTGCACGAAAGTGCGAGGAGCCATGGCATGCTGAATGTCTTTGACCGTGTAACTTCCGAGTTACAAGCAGAACGAATTCAGTAGCGCACCCAAGAATACAATTCTCTGGGGATAAACATAACAATATCTAGCACACCGGCGTGATATAGATGTTTATGAAGTCGGTAAATCTTGTTTCCGACATTTCGACGAGAGATCTTACTCAACATGTACGGACATGTTGAACAACTTCTGAGTTGACAAGATCTTCAATTTGTATGCAGATAGCTTTACCGTTGATAGAAGAATCAGATTCAGCGCCTGCGACTGAAAAACTTCTAGGGTAATGAGCTTCAATTTGCTGACATTGTATGGACAATGCGTTGCAGCAAGTGGATATGTAGATCAACGTCTGAGTTGGAGAAATATCTTGAGATTGAATAAACATCCCACCGGGTGGATATTTATTTGTTGAGTAGTTGATAACTTACTGGGGAAATAAACGCACCAGAAGTTTGATGTAATTTTCTGAGAACAACTCAGAGGAGTAAATCGTGGAAGCCACTGCCAATAAGATTTGCTGAGAAGATTCTTGTCTGAAAGAAATCTCGAAAATACCAAGAATGATATTGTAGGAATCCTTTCTGAAGGAGATTCACTTGGGGAGAGAAATAAGCTTCGCTGGGGAAACTTCGTAAGAAAACCATGTGGAAAATTCACTGGCGATTCCCGGTTGAATAATTTTGTCGACATTAGAGTCCATCCGAAAGAGAGAATGTCACTGGGAAGACATCTCGATTGGAGAAACCATCAGTCGTGAAGATCCATACAAGTATATAACTTGTGCTGTAGAAAAAGAGGATAACTTGTCGTTTGAGAACTATCCTTCCATTTGATCCTTACGAGGACATTTACAGTTTCAGTTGAAAAACCTGCAAAATAGATAGCCGAAGCTAATGCATGAGTATGATATGCATGATGTGATTTTTTTCTAATGCAAATGATGCATGATTTCCTGACTGTTGAGAGAAGGAAGATATCACTGGGGAATCCAATTGAATGATCTTGTTGTCATAAGAGTTCACTGGGGATGATCAATCGGTTCTCTGGGGAAGAGACTTCATTGGAGAATTGGCATTATTGTCGATTGACTGTCGCCCAAGCGTCCGCCTGGCACTGGGGAGAAAAGCTAGATTGTCATCTGAGAAAAGTCTCCTGCTTGTAATGGGGTACCTTAAAAGGAACTCTATGAAGAAGAATCATTGGGGAAATCCTGAATAAGAAGCTTCATTGATACAAGAGTTTGCTTGGGGAAACCCAATCACTCTGGAATAGATTCGATTTGAGAATCGTCATCGTCATAGACCAATTATGGTCGAGCCCTCAAACTTGTGATCGGAAGAACTGAATTTGTCATTCAAAATAGTCTTCAAATTATGATTCTGCTGAGAAAAATCACTAACCGATCTTTGAAATATCCCAAGTCCTGGCTGAGGTTTATGAATGAATGTGCTATGTAGTATATGATATGAATGCATGAATGAATGCATGAATATACTGGTTAATGCACTGGCTATCAAACTGAATCCTCGACACCGTTAGTTCGGAGGATAAAAGAACATGGCACAACAAGATGATTGACCAAGCTCCACATGTGAATTGTCACTGGAGTCGTAATGCTAATTCTTGTAGAACGAAGAATAGCAAACTTCTGAGTTGATTAGATGATGAGAGGCGTGCCCCATGCGTGGGAATGCAGCTGCATTGGTTTTTGCACTTAAGAGATATATCGACTTCAGAATCTCAACCTGCCCCGGTCTGTTTAGACTTTCTAGAAATCTTTCCTGAAAAGGAGTGTCCCGGCATCCTGTATTCTGACCCAACACTTTACTGATCGTCAGTATTTTAAGGAACTGGATATTCTGATATGGGAATATCATGCCTCGATATGAGCTTTGGAAGTATTTCCGCATCTCAAAATAACCTCCTTAGATTTAATGAATCTTAGAGTGGCAGACTTTGCGTAGATGGACGACATGCCCCAGGATGAACATTGGAGAGACTCCAACGTCTCGAAGTAGTTGCTTCAGATGAATCTTTTCAGCAAGCTTGCTTTAGAATGAGTCTTGGAAAGACTTCTACGTCTCAAGTTGTTTCCTCAGATTGACTGCATCTAAATAAGGAGCTATGCGAGCATCGGGAAGACCTGCCCTAGGACGAGCTTTAGAGAGACTTCTACTTCTCGAAGTAATTGCTTCAGGATGATTAATTCTTGAACGAACATTTGCTCCAATTAAGAGAGCTTCACCATTATGAAGTAACTGCTTCAGATCAATCAACAAGTGAGCGACTAACTTGGTGGAACAAGAGCTTTTGAAGGCTTCCACGCGTCGAAGTAATTATCTTAGATTGATTGGAACCGATTGGTTCGAAAAGATCGAAATGCCCCATCAGACACAGAGAGACTCCCATGTCTCGAAGTGATTGCTTCAAGTTGACTGAAACATGGAATGACGGTTGTCTCAGGCTAACTGCTCTTTGAGAAAGACCAAATCACCTGCTGATTGCTCTTTAAGGACCTGCCCCTAGATTGGCGGAAATTCGAGGAGCTGAATTTCGATTTGATTGCCCCCAAATTAACAGAATCTTGAGAAGACAACTTGTGGTATGCTCGAAGGAGTCCCTGGACGTCCTGCCCCTTGCTACAAATAACTGCTAACTCAGCAGAATAGTCAAGTTTCTCTTCTTTGGACAAAGTTAAACTCTTCACTGATGTTCATTATGAGAACTTCTTCAATGTCAAACAAATGTTTTACATGTAGAAGAATGTTTGTTGTGACAATTATAATGCAACATTTATGCGTCTTGAAGTTTTGTATGAAAAACATGACTCTTTTTTTTTTGTGAGTGAAACACTTTTTGGAGTGCAACACTGAAAACTTTCTTTTTGAAAGACAAGACGAGCATATGATACCAACACAGATACTTAACACACACTGTAGGAGTCAGGTAAACGCGATCTCTTCGTTGTACGCTTTTGAATTAACCCATGCTTCAATTAGGACTTTTGAGGGTTGTAACGTGGTCTGGTTCATGGGTTTTTTAGAAAAAAAGATTTTTAGGCTCAAAATATTTGGTGCCCGCCCATTCTCCGTGATGTTCTTCAGTCCTAAGTTCAACTATCCTGATACGAGCCCTCATCTCTCGAGAGGCGTTATGATGGTTGAGGAACCGATACGAGGTTTCTTGGACACGACAGTCACTCATCTAGTCTTTGGTGTCTAATCACACGACTTGTTCTTTGTTGAAAATTTGTCTTGGAATGCATTTCAAGATTTTCTTTTCTTCTCCTGACTTTGACTTTTGCCTGACTTTTGCCTAAGCGACTTATTACTAAGTTCCGACTTAGCGGGCTTTTTGTCTTTTTCTATTCATCCTTTTTTGAACAAGTCGTGGATCTTTACACAATCATTGATTTGTTAAAGTGATGGTGACTGTCTGAGTCCTTGGTAGATGAAGGGTAACCGTTATGGTGTCGTCATCTGTTGACCTTTCTGATGTACGAGAAATACCCAACATGGTATCATTCTCCTTTGATGCATGATAACGCGAAATCATATCGTTTATATTACATGAAATTTACCCGTTTTGCATTATTTTGACCCGATTAACTCCCGAATATTTCGAGATTGTCATTACTTTTTGCAGGTATTCACAACTTAGCTCAAAACAAGAGGAAACAAGAAACAATGTAAGAAACCACCAAAAGAACATAAGAAAAAGATTAAACTATCAAAGATTACAAATTTTAGTGTGACGGTCGTCACACATCCACAACGACCGTAACATATCTCAAGCGTGTTACGACCGCCACGTATCCACCACGACCGTAACACGGAGAAACCACAAGTCCGCCACACATTCACCACGAACGTAACGCGCATTATACCGGCCAAATATGCGAACGTGGCCCAAGCATTACGTATGAGTTATGAAACTCCTTATTTCTCCAAGTCAAGACCCACGCCCACCACTTCCTCCTCAACTACCCATGCTCCTATATCTTTGGAGAATTGAAGGCAAGCTACGTGGAGGAATTTTAGGAACCAACTGCAGATTCATGTTTCTATAAATACCTCAAACATCAAACGACAGAATTTTAGAGTTTAATTTTGGAAGCTCACGAAATCAAACCATTATTCCATTAGTTATTATTTTTCTCATTCAACATTTCACGTTCTTTCATTTTTATTTCCCAAATAATAATTTCCAACATTAGGAAATTATTATTATAGTTTAGATTTATTATTCAAGCCTCGAACTTTTACGCTTCAATTTCCGAATCCGATTTTCCCGTGGAAGAAGGATAATTTGTTATTTATTCTTTAATTGATTAATGCAATTTAAATTATTATTATTTATAATGTTAATTTATATTAGCAATTTAATTATATTAATTAGTCCATTTAACCCTGATGGCTATAACTTTAGGCTTAAACTCACAAGTAAGAATTAGGTTAGATTTTAACCGGATAGCTAAAGTTAGGCATTTGATTTAAATACAAAGAAAGCGCTTTAAACCAAATTAGAATTAATTAAGTTTCCAAAAGTACTTCTAAACACTTATAGGCTAGCGAAAGGTGTATAGGGCTTTAGACGATAATCCAAGATAAGACCATGAAAGTGTGAGTTGAGGGTTTTAAACCGATTAATTCTACGATAAACTAAGTTGACCATCCTTATATGCCTAGGTCCGATTAGATCCTTTAAGTCGACTCTATTGCATACCGACCTTTCATTTTATAATTACATTAAAACCAATTAATTTACCCTCCTTAACCTTCCTAAAACCAAACGTGACAATTTCCGCTTTAGCTAAACAAACATTACTTTCCAAAGACTAGAGTGATTACAAAGTCTCGTGGATCGATAATCTTTTATTACTACCGATAGGTCAGCGCTTGCGCTTAAGATTCCGTTAGACACATTAGGTTTATCGCATCAAGTTTTTGGCGCCGCGGGACTTTGATCTAGTCACTAGTGCACTCTTAAAGTAGCAATGCTCTAGGCTAAGGCAACTTTTTATTTTCCTTTTGTGTATGCCAACACGCGCTCTCAAGGTACTTTGCATATACCCATTTAATATCGAGCGTTATCTTCGATTAAGAAGACGAATTCAAGAGTACCGCACTCAACAATCTTCCGCCGCCGTTTCTTCCGGATCTCGACGAGTTACGAAGAATGGCTGATCCACCCGCCTCGTCCTCTTAAGGATTACGCAGCTCCTTCTCAAGCGGAGCCTCATAACAAGATTGCAGCCTCGCTATTGCTCAAACGATTTCGAAATGAAACCTTCGCTTTTTCCGCTGCTCAGAACCGCCTCGAGCTCCTACCGACGACCCTAATCTACATCTATCCGTGTTTGCAGACGCAGACACAAAAGCGAACGGAGTAAACCCCGAGGCGATACGATCGCCTATTTCCTTTTTCTTTAAGAGACAGAGCTCGTGTTGGCTTCAATCTCTTCCGCCAACTCAATCACCACTCTGAGTTGAAGAAAGTCTTTTAGCTAGATATTTTCCTCCAAGCAAACCGCTATGCTCGAGCTAACATCAATGGTTTTAAACAGAGAGACAATGAATCTTTATTTGAATCATGGGAACGATACAAGGATATGCTAAGACTCGCCTCATCATGGTTTAGAAGAATGGTTGATTATTCACACGCTCTATAATGGTCTCTTGTACAACACAAGATTAACCATAGACGCCGCACTGGTGGCGCATCGATGGATAAACCATATGCCAAGCGAACCAACTTATCGAAAGTATGGCTCGTAACCACTACCAATGGGGAAGCGAGAGAGTTAATGTAGAGAATATCACCCAAAGGATATCAAAGTCAAGTGAACACCGGATCAAGTTAATGCCGAGTGGAAGCTCTTACCCAAAAATTAGAGAATCTTTCCGCCACTCCTCGCAGCTACCGTAGTGCAGGTGATTCCAACTTGCGATTTATGTGGTATTCAATCACATCTTGCTCCAATGTCCTCTTTGACCGGAGTACCAAATTAACAAGCTAACTACGTGCAAGGAAATCCCTACAAGAATACGTATAACCCAGTTGGAAGAATCATCCCAATTTCTCGCATAAAAGCAACAATGCGTTGTATGCTCCAGACAAGCTCCGCTACACCACCGGTTATCCAAAAGCTATCCCGAATCATCCTAATAACGGACCTAATACTTCCAACATTCCTAGGAAATCAAACCTCGAAATTATGATAGAGAACTTCATTGCTTCTCAATCCTGCACTAATAAAGATGTTTTAAATCGAACTTACATACTAACGAGCAAATTAAGCAATTATCTAGCAAGGTCGATGCTTTAGCTACCCATAACAAGATGCTTGAAACTCGATTTCACAAGTAGCTCAACAAGAGGCACCGGCTCCACTGAATATTTCCGTCAACCACAACCTAACCCGAAAGGACACGCTAATGCCGTGATACTTAGGAGTGGAAAAGAACTTGACGAACCCGTTGATCCAAGACTAGAAAACCCAATATGTATCAAGCAAGACAAGCCGAAAACGAGAGCGACCCGAAGAAAAGGAAAACGAAACTCAAGAGGTCAGAGAAAAGAGAAACCTTATGTGCCTCCACCGCCTATAAACCACAAGTTCCGTATCCCGAGATTAACAAATTCTAAATCGATGAGCCAATTTAAGAGATTCGTGGAACTTCAAACAACTAAATATCACAATACCATTCTCGTAAGCTATTACTCGATGCCATCGACGCTAAATTTCTTAAGGAAATCCTATCTAATAAGAAAAGTTAGAAGATAACGGAATAGCCTCATCACGAATGTAGTGCTATCATTCGTAATAACATGCCTCCTAAGCTAAAAGACCTGTAGTTTCTCTATACCTGTAATATTGGAAAATTTGTCATAGACAAAGCTCTATGCGACTTAGGAGCAAGTATCGTTGTTATGCCCTTATCTATTTGCAAAAGTCGAAATGGGAGAACTTACACCTACAAAAATGTCTGCTCAATTAGTGACCGATCGCTTAAATATCCTAGGTATACCGGAAAATATTCCATTAGTATAGGTCAATTCTATATCCCGACCGATTTCATAATTATGGACATTACCAAGATTGATTCCCTATCATATTAGGAAGACCATTCCTAGCCACAATGGAGCTATAATTGATGTAAAGAAGGGCGATTAACATTCAAGTCGGAGAGGAAAAGTGAATTCATCCTCACTCAATTTCTACAAGCACCCGCCATGAATGACACATGTTATTTACTTGATATTATAGATGAGTGCGTGAGAGAGAGAAGCAAAACAAACCACATATTCAAACAATGAAAATTGAAACCCTCGATATTCAAGACGATAATTGGCGAGAACCATACAAAGATGATGATAAGCGAAAGTCTAGCACTTACGCCTAATCATATGCCATGTCCCAAGAAACCAAAACTAGAATTGAAAGTTTTACCTAAAAATTTACGATACGAATTCCTTGATATCGAACAAACTCGACTGTGATAGTGAATTCCATTTAGGACCGCTTGAAACCGAAAAACTTTTAGACGTTCTAAGGAAATATCCACCGCATTAGGTTACAACATATCGACTTAAAAGGAATTTGTCCTTCAATTTGTATGCATCAGATTCTATTAGAAGAGGATTGCAAAACCTCTCGAGAACCTCAAAGAAGAATCAACCCGATCCTCAAGATCGTAGTCGAGATGAAATCAAAAAGCTAATGGAAGTCGGAATTATATACCCGATCTCCGACAAGAATGGGTTAGCCCAAGGCATGTCGTATCTAAGAAAGGAGGTGTTATCCGTGAAAAACGCACAAGGCGAATCGATAACACAAAGAGTAGTTAGTGGACATAGAGTGTGCATTGATTATAGAAAATCGAACAAAGCTACTCGGAAAGACCATTTTCCTTTACCCTTTATTGATCAAATGTTAGAACGATTAGCCAAACACTCCTACTCATATTTAGACGGTTATTCGGATTTTTCCAAATTCCTATTCACCCCGATGATCAAGAGAAGACTACATTCACGTGTCCCTATGGAACGCTCGCGTGCACGAATGCGCTTTGGGTTATGTAATGCTCCCGCAACTTTCCAACGATGTATGATGGCCATCTTCGCATTTCATTGACAACATCATGGAAGTGTTTATGGATGACTTCTCCGTGTGGACAGTTTCAAGAATGTCTATCTAATTTAGAGAGTGTTTTAGAACGATGTGTGAAAGTGAACCTTGTGCTTAATCGGGAAAATGCCATTTCATGGTCGAGAAGGAATCGACGGACATGTTATTTCCAATAAAGGAATTGAAGTTGATAAAGCTAAGATAGAAGTGATTAAAGAACTCCAACCACCTAAGACCGCTCGAGAGATACGAAGTTTTCTAGGACACGGTGTTTTTACCGACGCTTTATTAAAGATTTCTAAAATTACAAAACCACTTACCGGTCTATTAATGAAGGATGCTGAGTTCATATTCGATGACGATTGTCTTAAAGCTTTTGAAACCCTTAAAGCCGACTTATTTCGCACCAATCATGCAACCTCCCGATTGGCGTACCAAATCATGTGCGATGCCGTGATTACGCTGTAGGCGCAGTTCTTGGACAAAGAAAGGATAAGAAGCTTCACGCAATTTACTACGAACGCTAGACTCACGATGAATTACGCCACAACCGAAAAGAACTTTAGCCGTGGTCTTCGCTTGACAAATTTCGTTCTACCTTGTAGGAGCAAAATCATCATCTACACGGACCACGCGCTATCGATATTTACTTGCAAGAAAGATGCAAAACCGAGACTCCTCCGATGGATCTTGCTTTTACAAGAATTTGACTTGGAAATTAAGGACAAGAAAGGAACCGAAAACGTCAGAAGGATCATTTATCCCGCTTTGGAAGGTATAAACCCGAACGAGTGCCAATTAACGACGATTTTCCGTATGAACATCTGATAGCACATATGATAAGCGACCTAGCTCAATTGGATTTACATAAGCCAGAAGCTAAGGAAGTCATGGAAGCCATTGACATGACCATAGGATTGCCTTGGTATGCGATATCGTTAACTATTTAGCTGCCGGTGTGCTTCCACCTGACTTAACTTACCAACAGAAAAAGAAATTCTTCCATGATCTCAAGAGTTATTATTGGGACGAACCACTTTTATTTAAACGAGGACCTGATGGAATTTTCCGCCGTTGTATACCCGACGAAGAAATAGAAGACGTCATTTCCCATTGTCATTCATCTCCTTATGGCGGACATGCTAGCACCTCTAAAACGTGTGCCAAAATTCTCCAATCCGCCTCTTCGCCTAACTGTGGAAGGATGTCCACATCGCTAAAATCGTGATCGCGCCAACGCACCTAATATCTCGAGACGTGATGAAATGCCTCAGAAAGGAATACTTGAAGTTGAAGTCTTTGATGTTTGGGGAATAGATTTCATGGGACCTTTCCCATCTTCTTTTGGAAACAAGTTTATACTCGTAGCTGTCGATTATGTTTCCAAATGGATCGAGGCAATAGCTTCTCCTACAAATGACACCAGAGTGGTGATAAAGCTTTTTAGGAATATAATTTTCCGCTTTTGTGTTCCTCGACTTGTTATCGTGACGGTGGATCTCATTTTATTTCAAAATATTTGATAAATTACTATCTAAATATGGCGTGAAACACCGCGTAGCTACACCTTATCATCCGCAAACTAGCGGACAAGTCGAAGTTTCGAACAGAGAGATTAAACAAATATTAGAAAAAACTGTCGCTATTTCTCGAAAAGATTGGTCATCCAAGCTTAACGACGCTTTATGGGCTTATAGGACGCTTACAAGACTCTATCGGAACCACACCTTTCAAACTCGCTCACGGAAAATCCTCACCTCCCAAAGAGAATTAGAACATAAAGCTTATTGGGCGATAAAGACACTCAATATTAATTACACTACTGCTGGCGAGAAACGAATCCTCGATTTGCATGAATTAGAAGAATTAAGACTAGACGCTTATGAAAACGCTAAAATTTACAAAGAACGCACTAAAAAATGGCACGATCAGCGTTTATCTCGGAAAGAATTTAGTGTGGAGATGTCGATTTTATTCAATTCTAGACTTCGACTTTTCCTGAAAACTTAAATCTAGATGGTCCGTCCTTTCGAAATTACAAAAGTATTTCCTAGCGGAGCGGTAGAAATTAAGGATAGAAATAGCGCCCCGTTTATTGTAAACGGGCAGTTAAAACAAGATCATCGTATAGATAATAGAGATTATACGAATAAGCTTAAACTCAGAATTACCACCTATTTCTCCCGACTAATCTTTCACTAGGCATTTCGTCAGCTTATGACGTTAAAAGCTCATGGAGGCAACCCATTTTATTTGTTTTTGTTTGCTATTCTATTTACTATCTTGTTTTTGTTTGCTATTTTGTTTATTTTATTTGTTTTTGGTTGCTATATAAGTACTTTTCATCTTTTAAACTTTTATAAACTGGATTTCAAAACAATTTTACTTGCTGTGATTTAAAAGTTTTTCTTTACTTTCTCCTCTACTGCTTCCCGATTTAATTTTACTATGGATCCCCCACAGAATTTTATGGAAACCACCTTTAGAGGTAGAAACCAAAGAAGACGATTTGAGGCTCTGTCTCAAAGAACCATCGCTTAACCTCAGATTATGATGAACCCACTATGGACACTTTAGGCATAATCGATGTTGTTTACTACATGTTTAACCGCTAGGATGGGAAAGAGCATATCTGAAAAATAGGTTCATCACTTACCGAGAGCTCACCCTTGAGTTCTTGAGTTCATTAGTTTACATCCCTGAACATGGTGTTGGAGCCCGCAAAGGAATTATTGCCTTCAGACTTTTTGGTATTGAGTTCACCTATAACCATAGGGACTTAGTCTCTTTTAGGATTCCCAGGACCCTTAGCATTTACTACCCCGAGGCGATTTATTGGATTTTGAGTGGACTATTTCGGGAACTTTAACCGAAACTATCACCCCGACCCGTAAAGCATGGATAACAATGAAATACATAACCCACCATCCGTTATTTCCATAGGATTCTTGCCCACACTGCTTGGAAAAGAACAAAACCAAAATGTCAGATCCAAGGATGAATTATCTCTGCTTTATTGCTTAAACACAGGACGCCCTGTAAATGCTGTCCCACTCCTGATGAAGACCTTTACCCGCATTAGTGAGGACCCTAATGTTCCTGTCAGTGTGGGAGGATTGGTTACAATGATCGCAAATGCTCTTGGACTTCGTTACCAACTTAATAACTGTGCACCATTTGGATCAATTAGGCCTATGAATATTGAATTCTGTTTCAACAACATGATAATAGGAAATTTAGGCCCTGCACCTTATGATTACCTGATAAGAAACGAAGTTGTTACTCTTTTTACCCTTCCGAACCATGCCCGAGTTAGTGTCCATAACCGTGATAATTGGTTGTATGAATTGAATCCACCTGACCAACCAGAGACACCAGAAACACCACAATCATATTTTGTTGCTGATAATTTCATGTCGGAAAACGAAACAGATCCTGAAACCCCTCCTGGTTACCATGACTTTACAAATATGGCTGAAGCACAAGTAGGCCCTGACACAAACCAAGGAGAAAACACTACACAATTAAACACCATTCTGACCACTTTGGATGCTTATAAAACTGACATTGATGGAATCAAGGATGAATCAAGACTATGCGTTTGATCTTATTGGTTTGACCGACATCACAAGGAGCAATTTTATAACATCACCCAAGCTTTAGAGATTTTAAAAGAAAAATTGGATGAAGCGGCCTAGTTTTTTTAGTTTTTCGCTTTTCAATTCTTAGTTTTTAGAATTTTCCCATTCCGTTTTGTTTCTAGGTAGTTTCAATTCTTGGTTAAATTACCGCATTTCAATTTACAAGTCAATTTACTTCATGTCAGAAAGAACAAGCTACTTAATTTGAAGTAATGCAATTGTTTTCAATTTTGAATCTTTAAATCATTATAAATGCTTACAATGTTTTATGGTTTTCTGCTCTATTGCGATTTAACTATCCACATTGGAATATGTATGTTGAATGGAATAGTGTTATGTTTATGTTGGAGTATCCGAGATGTTCGCTTAATATATAATGTTACTCCGTGCATGTTCTGCTCGTAAAAATTACGTAATTTGTAGCCGCCACGATCGTAATCCATCCCCACGACCGTAACGCCTCCTTCGCACGCTCGCCGCCTAGGTGTTACGACTGTAACACGGCTACATCAAGAACCCCGTAGCGAGCGCTTCCTTTTCTTCTTTCTCAACCTTTCTTCTTCTTCTTCCGTAACTTATCAACCACCCCACTCCCTCCATTAACCAACCATTAACTCCATTCAACCCACCATCAATCCCTCTCCACTTTCCAACTTCCCACCATCTCTTTCCACTCTATATATTCACATTACCCGCATTATCCTCTCATTCATCCATTCCTCAACCGCACTTTCTCACTCAAAAATCCTTGCATGCAAATGGAAAACAATCCCCAACCTATTCCCGGCGTTGTCCTACGTAATGGTGAGCAAGGTGAAACTCAACGCATCAAATTTTGAAATTCCAACGTCGTGGTCTGCACCCCACTCGGTATGTTGATACTGACTGTTTGAGGGACCTTGGTTTGCTTGAAGGTGTTCAACGCCTTCTTCAGAGTGTCAATCTGTGGAGCCTGTGTAGCAATCCCCAACCCATTTACGAGACACTCACTCTCGAGTTCCTCAGTTCCTTCTGCTACATCACTCCACCTGGTTCAACTAACCAACTTTACTGGTGTCGTGAAGTTTCGCATATTTGGTACCGAATACGAGTTCTCTCAGAACGCGTTCGGACAATTGCTTGAATTTCACTGAGGAAGGTTCCCATCTCCGCGTACCGGACAACTTTGGAGAAGCATCTTTCGACCTTTGGCATAGCCTCACAAACAACCGAGCTCACTCCTATGATCATCTCAACGCCACTCAAATCCATAACCCAGCCATACGCTATTTCCACCGCATTCTAGGCAACACAATCTTCGCAAGAGACAGTAACCACAAGTTAAACTCCAAGGAGCTGTTCTTCATGCATTGCGCATTCTCGGGTCAGAAAATCAATGCCGCACCTTTCCTCCTGGCCCATATCCACTCTATCTGCACCAGAGGTGGAAAACCTTTCTATTTTGGAGGGCTTGTCACTTCTCTGGCTTTAGCACTAAACCATGGTGACACCCTTGGTCATCTACCATCCCGACCTCCATTCCCGCTCACTTGACCATTGCAAATCACCACCTCATCTACGAGCGGACGATGGCAAGTTCCATCCAGTGATCCAAAACCGCGTTTATACTAATATTGTTTTGCCTTGCGGATCGACGACCCTCGTAACCGAGCCAACTGCTTTTCAACCTTGAAGACCACGGGCCCGCTGCTGCTCGCGAACCTCATGTCGGCCCACTGATGAGATGCAGGAAGAACCGGATGAGCTATTCCGTGCTCGACATACCCGAACCGCTTCCTCCACCTCCGCCTCTTGACGAGATCCTCCGAGCTATCCACCATCAAAATCTTATATCCGCGAGCCGGAGGGTGCATCGGGAGCGCTTCGACGCCTTAGTCGCGTAATGCTCAAATCTTAAGTGGTCGTCGATGAATGAAAGGCTTGATGAAGTGCTGAGCGAGCTGAACGCTTTAAGGATGGATGTTTCATCTTTTGGACCACAGAGCACTGACTCTGAAGCTACTCCTTCCAGAAGGTCCAGAACCCGAAGCCGCCGCGGTCGCCAGTAGTTTTTCCTCTTTCTTTGTTGTTTTTCCTTGTTTTCCGTTGTATCTTTCATTTAACCTCGCCATTATATCATAACATTGAGACAATGTTTGATATAGTGTGGGAGGAGTACTGCATTTTAAATTCCAGAACGAGTAATTTCATGTCTATTTTAGTTATATTTCGTTATTTCATTTCTCCCCGTTTTATTTAGCCATACCAAAAATTTTTTCGCATTTATATTCGCATAATCGTTAGTTACCTACTTTACCGAAATCTTAGTTAGAAGGCCGAGAGCGATCCAACAAGAACTATACGGTTATGACACCTTTGACTCCCTACTTACGCGAATCGTCTCTATTTCTATACCGATACTTTCGCTTTGAATCTTAAATTAGCCCCTAGTAGTTTATACTAGCAATGGCACCGCCTTAACACAAGCCACGAAGTCGATGAACATAAGTGGATGATCTAAACAAATTGCTTTAAAATGAATGTTACATGCTCTAAGGAAACAGCCAATGCACCAATTAAATTGGGCGATCCTCACCCGATCGTTTAATCCAACGGATGCGGAAGCTTTCACTAAGTAACATGAGAATCCATTGTTTTGGTGGTTTAGAAGCATCCGTACTAAACTCGGTAGGCGCACTACGGTTTGATCCCCGCATCATGCAATTGGATATAAGAGGTTGCCACATAATTGTGCGTAAACCGCTGTATTCGATCGCACCACTAACCGCTATTCCACTACGCATGTGTATAGATAATGGGCTTAATGTGATTGCGAGAACGAAACCGGGTGAACTAGGAACGAGAGCTTCGAGTTGAATTATAACGATATAATTGGACGCTTCGCCTAAAACGGATAGTCGCCGACAAGCCTGTTGCTTGTGTCATTAACGTATTGTTGTTGTTTCATTCGCTTTCTTGGCCAAACTAACTTAGAATTTCTTATGATTATTTGAAAACAAAAGGTATACTAGTCATATGCTTATAAAAGCTTGTCCGATACTTCTAATTGATTATTTTGCTTGAGGACAAGCAAAGGTTTAAGTATGGGGAATTTGATAACGAAATCATATCGCTTATATTACATGAAATTTACCGCTTTGCATTATTTTGACCCGATTAACTCCGAATATTTCGAGATTGTCATTACTTTTGCGTATTCACAACTTAGCTCAAAACAAGAGGAAACAAGAAACAATGTAAGAAACCACCAAAAGAATGAAGAAAAGATTAAACACAAAGATTACAAATTTTAGCCGTGACGGTCGTCACACATCCACAACGACCGAATATTCTCAAGCGTGTTACGACCGCCACGTATCCACCACGACCGTAACACGGAGAAACCACAAGTCTGTCACACATTCACCACGAACGAACGCGCATTATACCGCCAAATATGCGAACGTGGCCCAAGCATTACGTATGAGTTATGAAACTCCTTATTTCTCTCAAGTCAAGACCCACGCCCACCACTTCCTCCTCAACTACCCACGCCCTATATCTTTGGAGAATTGGAAGGCAAGCTACGTGGGAGGAATTTTAGGAACCAACTGCGATTCATGTTTCTATAAATACCTCGCCTCAAACATCAAACGATGAGCAATTTTAGAGTTTAATTTATGAAGCTCACGAAATCAAACCATTATTCCATTAGTTATTATTTTTCTCATTCAACATTTCACGTTCTTTCATTTCATTTTCCAAATAATAATTTCCAACATTAGGAAATTATTATTATAGTTTAGGATTTATTATTCAAGCCTCGAACTTTTACGCTTCAATTTCCGAATCCGATTTTCCGACGTGGAAGAAGGATATAGGATCGCTTTATTTTCGTGTTCTTTTATTTTTGCAATTTGTTACAATTATTCTTTAATTGATTAATGCAATTTAAATTATTATTATTTATAATGTCCAATTTATATTTGATTGTTTTTACTTCCTGTATGTTAGTTTTAATTTCCATGGCTAGCTAAACCTTTAGTGTCGGTATGGGATAGTAAGAGACATTAGGCATCTGATCAACAACTTAGGCTAAAACTTTAATCAACTTAACTCTGGTTATAACTTTTTATGCTTAAAACAAAACCTTCAGTTAAAAGTAAGAAGATAAATAGGTTAGATCGAGACCACGAAAGTGTGAGGTTTTTAACCGATAGCTAAAGTTAGGCATTTGATTTAAATACGTTGAAAGCGCTTTAAACCAAATTAGAATTAATTAAGTTTCCAAAAGTACTTCTAAACACTTATAGGCTAGCGAAAGGTGTATAGGGCTTTAGACGATAATCCAAGATAAGACCATGAAAGTGTGAGTTGAGGGTTTTAAACCGATTAATTCTACAGATAAACTAAGTTGACCATCCTTATATGCCTAGGTCCGATTAGATCCTTTAAGTCGACTCTATTGCATACCGACCCTTTCATTTTATAATTACATTAAAACCAATTAATTTACCCTCCTTAACCTTCCTAAAACCAAACGTGACAATTTCCGCCTTAGCTAAACAAACATTACTTTCCAAGACTAGAGTGATTACAAAGTCTCTGTGGGATCGACAATCTTTTATTACTACCGCGATAGGCTGTGCGCTTGCAGTTAAGATTCCGTTAGACACATTAGGTTTATCGCACATCAATGCACATCATTGATAGATGGAGGTCGACTATTGTGGTTTTGACCTTTCTCAACCTTTTGAAGGATAGCCATTGTTGTATCCTTAAATGCACACTCTCTTGATGAGTTCTGAACGCCGATCGATTAATACCCACTGGTTGAAATGATGAGGGTTTTTCCGAACAGAAAAGAAACTCCTACTTCAAGGCTCAAAGGGGTTAACGAGGGTCTATCTCCCTTATAACTCCGGTGTTTGGGGATTTGAAACAAGGCCTGTACATCATTAGCAGGGTTCTACTCAAAAGCACACGACTAGAGACCTGGCATTTTTTAATCATCGTCATCCTCCCCCCAATCTTTGCCTAGGCGAAAGGATTGGTAACGTTGGTATCAAAATGCTCGCAAATCATTTAAAGAGTGATAACGAATGGATTGAGTGATAACAAATGGATTGCTTCAAGACAAACATATTCATTGCATTAAGATAAAAACAAACAAGTTTCTACATGCAAACAAAGTTTAAACAGTTAAACAAGATACACATGAAAATGCAGTAAAGAAAATGCAAGACTGTCGTTGTTGAGGAGACTTGGGCTCCGTCTTGACTTGTTGATTCAGATGACTAGCAGTAGTCTTGGCGATCACTTGAGTATCGGGTTGCCATTCACAAACAGAATCCCTCCTCGAAGAATCAAATACTTCTGGTCAATCAACTGTTGAACTTTGGCTTTGTAGGCGTTGCAATCCTCTGTTGAGTGGCCTACTGTACCAACATGGTATCCACATCGCGCGTTATGATCATAACCAAGCGGGAAAAATTTTGGTGGGTTAAGAAATTTGGGAACCACCAATGAGCTTTGAACCAGATATGGCAGCAGTTGACCGTAGGTCACTGGAATTGGATCAAGAGGAGCATTCCTTCTTTCCAAATTATTCCGAGGCACAATTTGATTTTGAGAGTTCTGACTCTGAAGTTGAGGAAGATCAGACAAAAGTTGTTGATGCAAAGATTTGAACGATGGTAATGGAGGATAATGAGTTGGTGTTGCAACCGACTTCCCTTTGCTAGAACTTGAGATATCTTTGCTGAAGGTTACCACCTCCTCGGAAGTGAACATCTGGTCTATTTCACCACTACTCTTCAAAGTCTCAACTTCCTTTTGGCAAGCAATTGTCCCAATGAGTTTTGGAAGTTCCTCAAAATTGCTATGACTAGACCTTGCAAGCAAGATGTCTAAGCTCGATCCATTCTGTTTGAAAAACAGAATCTTATCATCAATTAGCTCTTGAACTGCATTTGAAGGCGAACAATTCTCGTTTCATGTCCCGCAGAGTTAGCATGAAAAGCACATCTAGCTTTCTCATCAAACCAAGCTTTAGCAACTCACATCGGCTTCAACTCCCTTGGTATCACAACACCACTCTGAATCAAGCAAGGCAAAAGTCGAGAATATGATATCGGGATTGGCTGAATATCCTGTTGAGCATATCGGCGATAATGCGGATTAATACGCTGATTTGAATCCTTCTTCTTGATCGGGAGCAAGCGATTCTCGTTGTCGAGGAATCTTCAAGGTGAAGGCCGAGGATGATACTTAGTAGGAGAATTTTGAACCGAGAGTTCGCCACATGTGGATGTCCTTGACTCATGGAGACATCAGATGATAGAGCAGCAACCAAACTTGCGGAGATTAGTGTAGTGTTGCATTCTCTTTTCAATACAACTTGCAAGAGATCCAAGACCAGACTCATCTGACTTTTCAAGTGCTTAACTTCTGCTCTCAATAGTTCCTGACCACGCTGAAGCTCGTCTATAGTCCTCTGATACATCCTTGGAGTTCGAACGCGTCGGTAGGCACGTTTGATATTTCCGACGTAAGAAATGAAATGAGCTTTTCTGATGAAGATGGAATGCATGGCAATGCATTAAAGAATGCAAATGATATGTAATGGTAATGCATGTAAGAATGCAATGTAATATAGTAGTAACGCATGTAAGAATGCGATGTGATGGTAGTGCATGTAAGAATGCAACATGGTAATGCATGTAAGAATGCAACGTGGCGGTGACGCATGTAAGAATGCAACGATGGTGACGCATGTAAGAATGCACTTATAGTGATGCATGTAAGAATGCACTGATGGTGATGCATGTAAGAATGCACTGTGATGATGCATGTAAGAATGCAACATGATAATGCATGTAAGAATGCAATGTGATGCTAACATATTGATGTTGTGCGCAAAATCACATGTAAAGCAAAATAGCACAAGGGTTTAAAAGGACGGTCGGACTTGGTTTCGACGTCTACCCAACATTCCCCAAACAAGGTTGGTTCTAATGTTTTTATGCTAAATGCTTCTTGGAGTCTCAGATCCCCTTTTTAGAAATATTATCACCACGCGATCGGACTATGTGGGGATAATACCTCCAAAAGTATACTCCAAGAAGCGGCTCTTAAAGGGATACTCAAAGATCCTTTGAGCGGTCGGTTTTAGTTTGGACATCCTAATACTTAGAGTTATAGGCCCTTTGTCCAAGAATTATCACCCCGCACTATCGTACGATGCAATAACTCCCTTAAAAAGACCAACTCTAAGTTGTGGTCTTCACGTCGATCCAAGGAACACGGATGTCCAATGGACCTAAGCTACTCAACCACTCTAAACTTATGTTTCCTAGAAGCCTGGGTATTGGGCTTATCTATGAACCATAACCAAACAATGCCCCAATATCAAAATACATCACAGGATATATAAGAAATAATAGGCAATGAATAGTAAACACACAAGCGAAGAATTAAATTAGGGTTGACTCGCTTAGTCAAAAATAACTTTTAAAAAGTCATCCCCAGTGAAGTCGCCAACTGAAGCGACTCGATTTTCAAAAATCTTTTAAATTCTCGAAAACTGTGAAATCGCCACCTAATTTTATTCGTTCTGAAAAGAACGGGGAAATATAGATAAAACCCCAAACATGCGGATAAGGCGGTCTTCGTGACCAAAAAGTGGAATCGGGAGTCGGTTATGTAAGGGGAAGGTATTAGCACCCCTTACATCCATCGTACTCGATGGGACCCATTTAATTCTACGCATTTGTGTGTGTGTTTACTAAGTTATGGATGCTAAAAAGAAAACAAAATTTGTTTCTTATTATTTTGAGTTTGGCACGGTTTCAGAACCGTGTGCCTACATATTCCCTTGTGCAATGGGAAAGTCAAAACTCTGTAGTTCCTCTCAAAAAGGTTTTAATTGGTTGCATTGATTTTATCTGAAAAATCGTGCGTTTAGACGTTTCAAATGCTTTGAACTAGGACTTGTTTTGTTTGTTTGAAAAGCTTAAGTCCTCGCTTGTATTTGAAACGACTATTGCACACTCTTTGTCGGAAAAGAGTTTAATGATCGCGTCTGAGCGATAAAAGAAATTTGAGTGAGTTGATTTGTTTTTAGGTGGATGAAAAAGTACCGAACAACGAGGCTAGCGTCTCACGATTCAAATACTAGAAACCCGCGGAACTGATGCTCACACGAATCGTCTATCACCCCAAAAAGATTTTCTTATGAAAGAGTGAGGTGAAACGAGTTTCACGTTATTTAGGAGTCTTTAAGCCACAGGTCTAGCGTCCAACGACTTAAAGATTAAAGTTCATTTAGGACAAGTTTTTAAGCAACTGGTCTAGCGTCCAACGACTTAAAAACTTGTATTTTATTATGAAAAAGAATTTTTGAAAAGACACTCGACATTGGATCGAGGTTTGGAATTGTAATTATGAAAGTGTTTTAGATGTGGTTCGGTAACGGACCGGAAGAGAAAGAATGATTCGGGTTGAATTGTTTTTTATGTGGATGAAAAAGTACCGAACAACGAGGCTAGCGTCTCACGATTCAAATACTAGAAACCCGAGGAACGAATGTTCTCCCGAATCGTCTATCACCCAAAAAGGTTTTCTTATGAAAGAGTGAGGTGAAACGAGTTTCACGTTGTTTAGAGGTCTTTAAGCAATCGACCTAGCGTCCGACGACTTAAAGACTTAAAGTTCAATTAGGACAAGTTTTTAAGCAACTGGTCTAGCGTCCAATGACTTATAAACTTGTATTTGATTATGAAAAATGTTTCGAAAATACGCTCGACGTTGGATCGAGGTTTGAAACTTTAATTGCAAAAGTATTCTTATACGCGTGCTGAGATGAAATGGAAGCGGGTTATGGTTAATCAAGTATATGGACTCAATTAACCTCGTGAGGATAGGTGCTCCTATCCCCAACCATGAGACCCTGGTGTATGGTGATTGGTATATAGACCAATGTTGTTTTTGGGTTATGATCGGTTAAAGCAACAAGGGCTTTAACCAATCTCGTGAGGATGGCCATGCCCATCCCCAACCATGAGACCCTTTAAGAAATCGGCGTATGAGCCAATCAAGATGAAATCGAATTGATTTTAATTTAGTTGTGTGCGAAGTGTACAATGGTGAATAATTGTTGAATGAATAAGTAAACAGACAAAAATACCATACAATACAATCGGAAATTTAAATAATTATTAGAGATGATCTTTTCTGTTTGATGAAAAATCGGCTAATAGTTTAATCGAAAGATCATCAAACACAAACTATCATATCCAATAATTATTTAGTACATCGCAATGAGAATATTATTTGCGATAAAATAAATTAAATGAAATAGGCATAAATTTAGAAATAGCTGATTGTCTTGATTCCAAGTATGAAAGAATACCATCGATCTTTGGTTGATGCGAAACACCTCCACGCATAGCGAATCGGGCAATACTTCCATTCCAACGCATGACGGTTCCAAAATAAAGGTAATATCACCCCACATATATATTGTTCAATACTTACATTCTTAGTAAAATTATTTAACAATAACAAAAATAATAATAAAACAGATTTTTTATTTTATCATCTAAAAAACAAGGTGGTGACACTTGTCACCACCAGATTTAATAGGAAAATAAAATAATATTTATTTGTTTTATATATTATTATTGTTTTTTTTTAATTTAAGAGAAAAAAAATAAAAGAAAATGGGAAAGGAAAATAAGAAGAACACAGTCTTCTCTCTCTCGATCCTCTTTGGTTTCTCAAAGGAAAAACCCTCATCCTCTCATCTCTCTCTCGCCGTTTCCTCGCCGTCTCTCATCGATCGTCGACTCTCTCTCCTTCACGGCCGGCGCTCCGTTTGCATGCTCTAATTCCGATTTCTGTTTCTCTTCGCCATGGCCGATCGCGATCGGTTTGCATGTGATTGGGTTTCTGATACGTTTGATTTCCGATTTTGATTTGATTTCTGTGTTTGATTTCCGATTTTGGCTTGTTTGATACAGGTTTGTTCTGACAGATTGTTGGACCGGTAAAAGGAGGAGGATGGTGACAAGGTTCGCAACCCCTCCGTCAAACAAACGGGTACTACCTTTCCGAACTCTTCTTTCTCAAAATGCAGAATTAGAATTTCTGAAACAAAACAAATCTGAAGGTGTTGGTGCGTGAAAATGATGAGCTTGCTATGCTATTGGTGTTTGCTGTTTGCGTTTTCTGGGCTGGCTTGAATTGTGTTATGCTTTTCTATTTTGAGCTTTGGTTGTTGTTGGCTGAACGTGAACTGTCTAACTCATCTTCTTTCTCTCTTTTTCCCGCTGTCTGTGTCGGTTTTGATAAGAATATGGATACTACACTTTGGCTTTGGTGGTTGGGGTTAGGAACAGATACTGCACTCTGGTTTGGGTTGTGGTGTTGGATGTGTATTTCCCTCTGTTCTAGTCATGTATCCTTATGCCTCTTGAACAGATATTGCCTTTTTCTTAGCTTGTCCATGTTGCCTTTATCCATACTGTCATGATGAAATTTCTGCTCTGCTTTAGCTTTTGACTTTGTGGCCTCCTGCTCTGCTCTGAGTTTTTCTTGACCTTTGTGGCTTCCTGCTCTGCTCTGAGTTTTTCTTGACCTTTGTGGCTTATATCTTCTTCTTTTCTCAACTGCCTTGAGATGCTTGTTGCTTTTGTATGCTGGCTGTGGGCTCAATGTATGTTGTGATGATGATTTTCTGACTTTGTTGCTTGCTTATGGCCATACTTTTGCTTCTTTTCCTCCTGTCTTCTCAACTGTCTCTTTTTTTCTCTGATTTTCTCAATGTCCCTGCTGCCTTTTGACTTTTGACATGCTGCCCGGAACTTTTAAACTGTCGCTTCGTATGCTTATCCGTTGTATGCTTGTCGCTCGGAATTAAACTGTTGCTTTCGTATCTTTTTCTTGCAGCCCGCCGTGTGCTCGTTCGTGAACCGGTCAGCCCGTGATTTGTGAACAAGTAACTCCGCGATGATTAATCTTGAGATTATGAGGCTTGTCGTTTAAAACACGATTCCGCCAACTCATGATGATGTTTTGAAACAATAGACAAACTCTTTGAATTTCTTGCTTTTGTAATTCGATTATGTTTTGTTACTTCTAACTTGTGCTTTTTCTTGTTTCATGTGATGAGTGGAAGTCGGACAATGGATAGGAAAACTTGACAAGAAGGCGGTGGAGGATGAAGAAGAAGCAAGCATGTGACGTTGAACTTCTTGTAACTTGAAGAATAAGGCCAAGACTTTTGTAGACATTGTAGAAATTAGTTTAGAAACTTACGACTTTGTAACAACAAAAGAACAACTTTTATGTAGCTTGAATTGATACCAATGTAAACCATTTCGCTTTAAATAGATATTGAATGATTCTTATTAGTACTTGTAACAAACTTGAATCATCATTGAGTACTTTTAATAGAATTTTGAATTAGTACTTGAAAGTGTCATAACTTTGTATAGCTCGCAACAATGAATTAATTCGAAATGAATATTCAAACTTTTCCTTTGTGCCCTTGAATTGTGTAACATAACCGTTCCAAATTTGTAATAACTTGGAATCCCTTTGAAATTGGTTTGAAGGTTGATAAAATTGTTCTTATAATTTGATCTTTGAATAAAACTTGGAATCCCTTTGAAATTGGTTTGAAGGTTGATAAAATTGTTCTTATAATTTGATCTTTGAATAAAACAAATCTTGGCAAAATTTTCTAAAACTTGTAAGAATTCTTGAATGAATATTTGAATGGTATTTGAAATCCAACTTGCCAATGATGCCTTTGAGGAAGCGATATTTATCCCGATTCTCAATCAACCTCCCATTGGTAGATAAAACATCAACAAAAATGCGCACATATGAGAAACTTTTAATCATAAACCAACGGATGATTTTGCTCCAAACTTTTTAATCTGATGCAAGCGAAACACACGAGAACGCATCCGAGAAATACCAGGTCATTCACATCCCTGAATCCATGCATATTTTCTTTCAAAGAAACCCGCAACAGTGATGATGACAAGCAGGACGAACGTCTGAGTGTACAACCTTAAAGTCCGACAGAGGAAATCACAGTGACCAAGAAACTCAATCTCGAATAAATACAAGAGCCCCTTATATTAATTGTCAACATAACTAAATTTCATATTCTTTGAAAAGCTTGACAAATGAGCCACACGAATTTTATAAAAATAAACAGAGGGTAAATTTTGGGGTGCGACAACGGTGCTTGGAGCGCACAAAAGATATTGAATGTGTTGGAATTGATTTTAAATTGTGGATGACAAGTACCAAAACGTTAGGCTATCATCTAACGATTCGAATACTCGAAATTGGCGAGTGACTTCAACCAATCATCTCTCATTCCAAAAATTTATTATGAAAAGGGTGAGGTGAAACAAAGTTCACATTTATTAAGTGTATGGAATAAAAGTATTTAAGTCATTAGGCTATCATCTAACGGCCCAAATACTTTAAATTTAATTAAATCGTCGGGCTATCATCCAACAATTTAATTAAATACCATAGCACTAGATTTTTTGTTTTAGAACATGGATTGAAGTTTCTTAATTTATTAGGCTATCATCTAATCAACTAGAAACTTCGATTCGTTTTAATCGTTAGGCTAACATCTAAAAATTAAAACAAATCTTATCCAAATGTTCTTTTTTTGTAGAAATTCATTTTTGAAAATAATTCGACGTTGGATCGAGGTTTGAGAAGAAGACTCGACGTTGGATCGAGTTTTATTGAAAGTGTTTTAAATGCTTGGTGAATGGAGACAGAATAGGATCGAGATAATTGTAAATAACAAATAAAATCGACAAAGCCCATACAAGGTGGCCAACCTAAGTATAAAATAATTAAATTACATGTGTACTAGCAAAGTGGGCTAGTCTACTATAACGACCAATTGGAACAATTGATCGAAATAGGCTCACTGTAAGAAGGCCCAGGATCAAGCGTACATGTGTGCATGTGTGGTCATCGCGACGCTTCGTAGCTTTGTCGACTTACGGATTTAAAAATGATTTACAATTATTAGTTTAAAAATGATATTTTTGGGTTTTGTGTAAGTGACAGTTAAATTAAGATAAAATAAATGTGCACTAGATAATTGTTACAAGATTTGTTCTTGGGAGAGGGATACATGAATTATAAATGGGAATTAAACTGTAAAATAAAATAGAAAGCGGTAAATTAATTACAACATAACAAGGGGATTGGGATATGTAACACCCCATCTAAATACCCCGAATATATTAATTAAATTAATATCTAAATCAGCTTTTAATCAGAGTTAACACGGCAAAATGAGGGATGTCACAATTAATAGATAAAATAAAACTTCATTCAAACAGTAGCCATGCTACACTGAGGATCATTATCCCAATCAATCAATCAATTTAAGACCATGTCTTACACATCGGAAATACCAAATCAAAATTTAATAAACCATCATGGTTCTCAAGGAATCCAACTAAAACAATTAAACAATAGTAGTTCTCTTAACTAAACGTTCCCCAGTGTTACAATCTAATCAGAGCATGACACTGACACGCGGACTTAAAAGATAAGCTCTAGAGCCATCCTCACCAACTCCTCAGCTGCTAACTTTAATCTGAAATTGTAAAGTAAGGGTGAGATTTCTCATAATTAAAACACATTATAAGCTTCTCATTTAACAATATATTACAAGCATATCATTTCACCCACTTAACACAATTCAGAATTCAACATACAACCATATTCATATAAGTCATCATGCATAATCAATAATCAACAAAAGAATTGAAACACTGGAAGACATCCTAACATGTTACAATTCCATACATACACAAATGCAGACTCGAATGCATGCGGTACCGACTCGTGACTACGTCACCCAACACTGATCCATCATCAACCGGATACAGTACCATCGATTCGTCCATAACCACTCGGACACGAATCCAGCCTAACCACCCATCCTCACTCGGTTATCGGTTATCGGCAAGCCAAGTCAAATTCCGCACAATGGGAATTAACTTCACCAAACAATGCATATGCACGCACATCACTAGCATGCAACATCAATCAGTCTATGTAATACATCAATTTAACATAACTGAATCAACCAATCATCATGATATTTCAACCAACCAGCATGATATTTCAACCAATCATGCATACAAATAAACAGTCGCATAAACATGCTGTACATCCATACACTACCAGTATATCCATAACACAGGATCTCTGCTACATACACATCCATATTCATCAGTCAAAAGTCACCTATCCCGGAATTTGGCTCGTTTTCAAAATAATTTCTAGTTTTGGAAAATATTTTCATTTCATAAAATAGAGCTTTAAATTTAGGAAATAACGTCCAAAACGGCGCTCAAAACGGACTTACGGTTTGAAAGTTATGAATTTTCAAAGTTTGATATTTTTCAAAAAAGTTGCTGCAGAACCCGGTTCCTGCCTATGTACAACCCGGTTCCTGAGTTCAAAAATTCACGTTTCTGGAAAAATGTATGGGAACCCGGTTCTTACCCATACAGGAACCAGTTCCTGAGTGCATTTTTCCAGGTTTTCACAGTTTTTCAATGTGGAACCCGGTTCCTCCCCACTGGGAACCGGTTCCCACGTGTTAAAAAGCCATTTCCTGCACTTTTGACAGCATTCCTTCATTCTCAATCAAACACAAACTCACCCATACGAATCCCAACATAGAAAACACTAAAACATATCCAATTTGCATCATTATCACATCAAACAACATATTTTCATCATTTCTTTTCATCTACTGACACCCTAATTGTTTTCAATCCATAATCTGACACAATCTGACATCATCTGACACAATTAGGTATACATCCATGGAAACCTAGGAATTCCCAAACTCAGGTTTCCTAACATGCTATGATCTATAGTATCAAAATCAAAACCTATAATACGAAATAATCAATCGAAACCACCCCTTACCTTGTGGGTTCTTCGACTTCTGACACTTCTAGGTTTTCTTCCTTCTTTTCTCCTCTTCTCACTTCACGTATCTTGTTTTCTCCAAAAATGACTCTATTTCCTTCTTTCCTTATTTTATTCCTTTTTATTCCTTATAACATAAATAAAATAAATATTACTCCTCACACCTCAATTAATTCCATCATTAATCTTAATAATCCAATGTATTAATAAATTATGTTCTCAATTAATTTAATAATTAAAAATCATAATTTATTTAATTGTTGAATTATTTTGGGGTGTCACAACTCTCCCCAACTAAAAGAGTTTTCGTCCTCGAAAACATACCTCAGACGAATAATTCGGGATACGAGTCTTTCATCTGACTCTCCAGCTCCCAAGTGACATTTCCATCAGCTGGTCCTCCCCAAGCCACTCTTACCATTGCAATCTCTTTGCCTCGAACTTTCAACTTCCGATCCTCAATTCGCAGTATCGCTTCCACATCAAATTCTCTCGCACAGATATCATCTACCCGAATTTCATGAGACGGATCAGCAATGTACTTCCTCAGCTGAGACACATGAAAAACATCATGCAAATTTGCAAGTGACGGCGGCAAAGCAATCTGATATGCAACCTTCCCAACTCTCTTGGTAATCTGGAAAGGACCAATAAATCGTGGAGTCAACTTCTTTGACTTCAAAGCTCGACCAATACCAGTCATCGGAGTAACTCGCATAAAAACATGCTCTCCTTCACTAAACTCAAGATCTTTCCTCCTCTTATCATGATAACTTTTCTGACGACTCTGAGAAGTCCTCATCTTCTCCTGAATCATCTTAATCTTTTCCGAAGTCTACTGAACAATTTCCGGCCCAATCACCGCACTCTCTCCAGTTTCATACCAACACAATTGTGTCCGACACCTCCTACCATACAATGCCTCAAACGGAGCCATACCAATACTCGAGTGGAAGCTATTATTGTAGGTAAACTCAATCAATGGTAGATAACTATCCCAAGCTCCACCCTTCTCTAACACACAAGCTCTCAGCAAATCTTCCAACGACTGAATCGTTCTTTCCGTCGACCATCCGCTCATGGATGATAAGCGGAACTTAAACGCAACTTGGTACCCAAAGCTTCTTGCAATCCCGTCCAGAACTTAGATGTAAACCTCATATCTCGATCCGACACAATACTAGAAGGTATACCGTGCAAACTCACAACCTTCTCGACATACAACTCTGCCAACCTCTCCATCGGGTAATCCATTCTCATCGGAATAAAATGAGCAGATTTTGTCAACCTATCCACAATCACCCAGATAGAATCACAATTCTTAGCTATCCTTGGCAACCCAGACACAAAATCCATTGAGATTCCATCCCACTTCCATTCCAGAACGAATAACGGTTCCATCAGTCCTGACGGCTTCTGATGCTCAATCTTTGATTTCTGACAAACCAAACACGCATACACAAACTCGGCAATTTCCTTCTTCATTCCAGGCCACCAAAACAACTTCTTCAAATCATGGTACATTTTAGTAGCACCGGGATGAATACTCAACCCGCTACGATGTCCTTCTTCTAAAATACTCTTCCTAATCTCGGCAACATCTGGAACACACACCCGATCACCAAATCTCATAACTCCATTCTCGTCAATTCGGAACTCGCCTCCTTGACCTTGGTTGATCAATGTCAACTTATCAACTAAACCAACATCAAATTTCTGTCCATTTCTAATCTCTTCCAGAATACCACTAGTCAGCTTCAACATACCCAATTTCACACTATTCGGAGTAGTTTCACAAACCAAACTTAGATCTCTGAACTGCTCAACCAAATCTAACTCACGGACCATCAACATCGACATATGCAAGGACTTTCTACTTAAAGCATCCAGAACAACGTTTGCCTTACTGTGATGGTAATTCAAACCAAATCATAATCCTTTAAGAATTCTAACCATCTTCTCGCCTCATGTTCAACTCCTTCGATCAAAGAGATACTTGAGACTCTTATGATCATGACCTCAAACCTAGAACCATATAAATAATGTCTCCATAGTTTCAAAACAAATACAACAGCTGCCAATTCCAAATCATGAGTCGGATAATTCCTTTCATGTACTTTCAATTGTCGTGAAGCATAAGCCACAACCTGCTTATCTTGCATCAACACACCACCTAATCCCATTAATGATGCGTCACAATACACCACAAAAGACTTAGTCGGGTCTGGCAAAATCAAGATCGGAGCACTTGTCAACCTCCTCTTCAGCTCTTGAAATCCTTTCTCACATTCAACATCCCAAACAAACACCTGGCCCTTCCTGGTCAACTTAGTCAATGGCAATGCCAGTTTGGAAAAACCTTCAATAAACTTCCGGTAATAACCTGCAAGACCTAGAAAGCTACGGATCTCAGAAGCATTCTTCGGCGCTTCCCACTGAGACACCGCCTCTACCTTCGTAGGATCAACAGCAATCCCATTCTTGGAAATTACATGACCAAGAAAACTCACCTCCTCTAACCAGAATTCACACTTGGACAACTTCGCATAAAGCTTCTTCTCTTTCAACAATTCCAACACAACTCTGAGATGTTCCGCATGCTCCTCATCGCTTTTCGAATAAATCAGAATATCATCAATGAACACTACTACGAACTTGTCAAGATACGGATGAAATATTCGCTCATATACTCCATGAAAACACCGGTGCATTAGTAACTCCAAACGGCATAATGTAATATTCATAATGCCCATACCTTGTTCTAAATGGAATATCCTCCGACTTCACACGAATGATGATATCCGCATCTCGATCAATCTTACTAAACACACACGCCCAACGAGTTGATCCATCAAATCATCAATGCGGGTACCGATTCTTGATTGTAACTTTATTCAACTGCGTAGTCAACGACAACCTCATTGAATCTTCCTTCTTCTTAACCAACAACACCGAGCACCCCACGGCGAAACACTCGGACGAATAAACTTCTTCTCAAGCAATTCCTCTAACCGCTTCTTCGCTCGGCTAATTCGATGCCGACATGCGATAAGGCGCCATCGACACCGGACTAGTTCCGTGAATCGATCTATAGTAAATTCTACCTCTCTCGTGGTAATTCACTAACGCCTTCCGAAACACCTCTAGAAATTCATTCACCACGGCGTCCATCACCTTTTGCTTTTCCCTCCGCCTATCGCGAATACAACATAAACACCACAACACCATCTTTCACAAAGGTTCATCCGCTTAACTGACGTAATCTCACTTTCGATCTTAACCTCTTCAGGAAAAATGACTGTCTTCTCAAAACAGTTTATATGAACCTGGTTGAATTCCAACCAGTTCATTCCAAGGATGATATCAAGTTGTTCTAGCGGTAGGCACACTAAATCCATACCGAAACCCCTACCAAAAATCACAACAGGACAATTCCTACAAACATATGAAGTAGTCACTGAACCCGACGCAGGAGTATCAATAACCATACTTCCATCCATATTAGAAATTTCCAAATTCAATCTTTTAGCACAATCCAAAGTAATAAAAGAATGCGTAGCTCCAGTATCAATAATCGCAATCAAAGGTATGTCATTAATAAAACATGTACCTTTAATCAACCGATCATCCGGTTTAGTCTCGATCCGCACAATGCAAACACTTTACCACCATTGCTCTTTCTTGGGTTTTGTCGAGGACTAGTATGACCTTCTTCACCATGTAACAAGTCACCACTCTCATGCACATTGGCCACATGGCCGAATTTCCCACACTTGAAACATTTCTTATCATTGCTCTTACAGTCCACCATACGATGTCCTGTCTCACCACACTTATAACACCTAGTGGAAGAACTGGAATCTCCTCCACCAGATTTCTTCCAACCACTGGATTTCTGATTACTCCTATCATAAGGCTTACCACGATCCATTTGTTGCTTACCTTTCCTGTCAACATACCCTCGAGCATTCGACTTAGTGTTAGCAAGATCCTCCTCTAGAATCCTATTGCAACAACCGATCGTAAAATCTTCTGGATACGAATACCGCTTAATCTCATCACGAAGACCATTCTCAAACTTGATACATTTGGAAAATTCCCCATCCGCATCATTGGGGTAATGAGCATAATACTTCGCTAACTCAGCAAACTTCGAAGCATACTCACTGACAGTCTTGTTACCCTGCTTGAGTTCCAAAAACTCAATCTCCTTCTTACCTCGATGTCCTCGGGAAAGTACCTTCTCGAAAAGCTCTCCGAACACGGCCCAATTCAATGCAACTCCATCTTCTTCCGTTCGTAGCAACCCACCACCATCGCCTTCGCTAACATGTGAGTTCCATATCTCACCTTCCCTCTGCATCAATCACTCAAGATCCTCTCGATCTCCTTCAACCACTTCGAGCACCTTCGGATCATGTGCACCCTTGAACAATGGAGGATTATTCCTCCGAAAATTCCCCAATTGTCGGTCAAGACCAATCGCAGCCTCCTCTGGTTCCCTCCGAGTACTCAACATTCCCAAAGCCTCTAGCATCATCATTCCTTCCGTTACCTCTTCCACCCATTGTTCGTAACATTACAAAACAATCTACATCAACACAACTGTTACTTACACTAGTCGCATACTAAAAGGGATAACGACACAAGACAAGACCGACTATGCTCTGATACCACTATTGTAACACCCCATCTAAATACCCCGAATATATTAATTAAATTAATATCTAAATCAGCTTTTAATCAGAGTTAACACGGCAAAATGAGGGATGTCACAATTAATAGATAAAATAAAACTTCATTTAAACAGTAGCCATGCTACACTGAGGATCATTATCCCAATCAATCAATCAATTTAAGACCATGTCTTACACAGCGGAAATACCAAATCAAAATTTAATAAACCATCATGGTTCTCAAGGAATCCAACTAAAACAATTAAACAATAGTAGTTCTCTTAACTAAACGTTCCCCAGTGTTACAATATAATCAGAGCATGACACTGACACGCGGACTTAAAAGATAAGCTCTAGAGCCATCCTCACCAACTCCTCACTTTAATCGAAATTGTAAAGTAAGGGTGAGATTTCATAATTAAAACACATTATAAGCTTCTCATTTAACAATATATTACAAGCATATCATTTCACCCACTTAACACAATTCAGAATTCAACATACAACCATATTCATATAAGTCATCATGCATAATCAATAATCAACAAAAGAATTACAACACTGGAAGACATCCTAACATGTTACAATTCCATACATACACAAATGCATACTCGAATGCATGCGGTACCGACTCGTGACTACGTCACCCAACACTGATCCATCATCAACCGATACAGCATCATCGATTCGTCCATAACCACTCGGACACAAATCCACTAACCACCCATCCTCACTCTATCGGGTATCGGCAAGCCAAGTCAAATTCCGCACAATGGGAATTAACTTCACCAAACAATGCATATGCACGCACATCACTAGCATGCAACATCAATCAGTCTATGTAATACATCAATTTAACATAACTGAATCAACCAATCATCATGATATTTCAACCAACCAGCATGATATTTCAACCAATCATGCATACAAATAAACAGTCGCATAAACATGCTGTACATCCATACACTACCAGTATATCCATAACACAGGATCTCTGCTACATACACATCCATATTCATCAGTCAAAAGTCACCTATCCCGGAATTTGGCTCGTTTTCAAAATAATTTCTAGTTTTGGAAAATATTTTCATTTCATAAAATAGAGCTTTAAATTTAGGAAATAACGTCCAAAACGGCGCTCAAAACGGACTTACGGTTTGAAAGTTATGAATTTTCAAAGTTTGATATTTTTCAAAAAGTTGCTGCAGAACCCGGTTCCTGCCTATGTACAACCCGGTTCCTGAGTTCAAAAATTCACGTTTCTGGAAAAATGTATGGGAACCCGGTTCCTACCCATACAGGAACCGGTTCCTGAGTGCATTTTTCCAGGTTTTCATAGTTTTTCAATGTGGAACCCAGTTCCTCCCCACTGGGAACCGGTTCCCACGTGTTAAAAAGCCATTTCCTGCACTTTTGACAGCATTCCTTCATTCTCAATCAAACACAAACTCACCCATACGAATCCCAACATGGAAAACACCAAAACATATCCAATTTGCATCATTATCACATCAAACAACATATTTTCATCATTTCTTTTCATCTACTGACACCCTAATTGTTTTCAATCCATAATCTGACACAATCTGACATCATCTGACACAATTAGGTATACATCCATGGAAACCTAGGAATTCCCAAACTCAGGTTTCCTAACATGCTATGATCTATAGTATCAAAATCAAAACCTATAATACGAAATAATCAATCGAAACCACCCCTTACCTTGTGGGTTCTTCGACTTCTGACACTTCTAGGTTTTCTTCCTTCTTTTCTCCTCTTCTCACTTCACGTATCTTGTTTTCTCCAAAAATGACTCTATTTCCTTCTTTCCTTATTTTATTCCTTTTTATTCCTTATAACATAAATAAAATAAATATTACTCCTCACACCTCAATTAATTCCATCATTAATCTTAATAATCCAATGTATTAATAAATTATGTTCTCAATTAATTTAATAATTAAAAATCATAATTTATTTAATTGTTGAATTATTTTGGGGTGTCACAGGATACATTTTTCCGAATGGGGATAAATTGAAATTAAAGAGAAAACAGTAAATTGATTATGTTAAAAGCATACAAACAGAAATTAAATGCAGAGAAATTTAAATATTAACTATTGTATCATATTAGATTAATTAACTTTAGAATAAATTTATGAAATTAATTCTAAGACATGCAACTACTATATTACAGTATAATTCGAATTTATTTACCGATGAATAGATAAAGCATAAAAATAATATGTATATAGTATATATGATACTAAAATATAAGAAATAAAAATAATATGTATATTTACAATAATAAATATAAGAAATAAAAATAATATGTATATTTACAATAATAAATATAAGAAATAAAAAAAAAAACATGTATAATTATATTTACAGTATTAAATATAAAAAATAAAAAAAATGCTAAGTATATTGTATGTACATTACTAAATATTAAATGTTAGATAAAAAACAACAATGTCAATATTAAAAGAAAATGAATGCTTTTTTGAACAATCCTCGAATGTCTACACAAATAGCAAACATATTAGTAGCATGAGTGTGAGATAAAATGAAATGAAATAGAATTGCAATAAATTGGAAAATGGTTAGTAAACAAAGTATGAAATTGAAATGCAATTAAATGAATGTTCATGGATAAGCAACCAATTGTAATCGAAACCAAAGAAGTAAAGAACAAGTTAATATTTAATCCAAAGTCGAAACATGGAGAATTGGTTTCAAAACCAACCAAGATCAAGTAGTCATAATCCGGACAGCCACTATTCACTCAAATATACTTGAAATAAAAATGACTTTCTTACTCGAATTTGCTCAAAATAAACAATACATTGCCCTCAAAGTTCCTCGGTTAGATGTACACGCGAGTAATGCGGTATTATCGTTAAACCTTCGTTAGAACTAAATCCAAATATCAACCGATTTGTACTTCAATTGAAATTAAAATGATAATAACACAACTTGCGGTGTCCCAACATGTTTTCTCAGTTAGATTTACACGCGAGTAACGCGGTTAATCAATAAACCATCATCGAAACTAAAACCGAATTTTATTCAGACAAAAATCATAATCGAAATTAAAATGAAAACAAGATAATATAATGGTTTCTCGGTTAAATCGTACGCGAATAAACGCGACATCGATATCAAACCTTCATTGAGACCGATACGGAAACCTCTTGTCGAATCCAAACGAAATTAAAAAGAAATGAGCATAACATATACACGGTATCTCAATGTTTCTCGACTAGATTTACACGTGGATTAACACGGCATCGTCATTTAGCCTTCATCGAAACTACACCCGTTATAAGCTTTAACCGAATCTTGAAACAAGAACAAATTATCTAGGTATAAATTTCAATAGATGATAATCTCAACATAAATAAATGGAATGGCATCCAACACAAGGTTTCAACATAAACCCACAGTTTCATAGCAATTTTAAATCCTACAGATCAAAAATCATATTCCAAATCATATTTCAAGCTACTGTCAATAGAAAGGCAATCTGACCACAAGTCTCTAGCAGAAAAATCAAAATGACATTTATAGGCAGTATCACAATTGTTAAGATTAAAGGAGATGGAAACGAAAGCTACCGATATGTCGAAGCTACTGTTGCTGTTACGGCGGGGAACGATGAGCTACGGCTGAAACGAGAATGGAGTGTTGGACGATGATTTAGAGAGGAGTGGTGGAAGTGTGTGGTTGCAGGGCTGTGGTTGTCAGCGTCACGGCGGAACAGAGATAGTGGCTGGGTAGTGGATTTACGGCGGAGGAAAGCGGAAAGAAATAGGGGGTTCTGTGAGCGGCTGTGAGTATTAAACGGTGAAGGTTACAGTGGGTGTACGATGGAGACAGAGGGAGCGTTACAGCGAAAGTGAGAGAAACAGAGGGAGTGTGTAACGGTATGGCTGTTTCAGCGAGAAGAATGGGGGGTTCGTTTGGTCCGATGACGGGGTGAAGAGGACAGGGAGAGTTCGATGGATGCTGGTTTGAAGAATGGCAGCGAGGAAGGAGAATAGGGAGTGAATGAGGTTACTGTGGAGATGAGGGTTTGCGGCGAGATGTATGAAGACAGGGAGTTTGTAACGGCGAAGCTGATGGAGAAGATGATGGGGGTTAGCGGAATAGTGGGTTGGATGAAGGCGGTTGGAGTTTGTTGATGGTTGCAAGAGATGAAGGCGGCTGGGAGGTGACGAAATGGATATGAAGAGGTGAGTATGGATGGGTTATGGCGTGGAGATGAAATGGGGTGATGCGAGAGAGACGAGGAAGATGAGGTTTTTTATATAATTTGATTTTTGTTTTTTTCTGTAGCCTCCGCGTTTCAATTTTCAAATTGGCCTCCCCCTGTCAACAGTAAATACATAGATATATATACACAATAACTAGGTTTAGACAATATTTTGGTAATGCCAAAAATGCCCCTCATGGTTAAATGGGCCACAAAATTGGATTGGGTAAAAATTAACAAGCCCAATAGTATTTTTGTTTGATTTTTTTTGAGATAAAAAAAAATGGACACCTAAAATTGTTAAAAATGTCAAAGTTCGGACAATAAATTATCCGAATAAAATGAGTACATTAAAATAAATTACGGGTCTTATAAATTAAAGAAAAATTATTGAAATGGTTAAAATTGAAATAAAATGATAATAAAGAATACCCGATTTTAAAACGTTTACGGTTAAAAACGAGACTCAAAAAATGTATCGAAAAATTAGGGAGAGCACATTTTCATGATCTACGCGACACGTAGATTCATAAAGCAGTGAGTAAAAGATAAAAATTTGAAATATTTTTTCCGCTAATTTTTGCACAGTATCGAATCGCCTTTAGCAGTCTGTTTGTAAAATCGAAGTATTGATATCATCGACATATAAATAATTTAAAAATAATGCAATAAACAGGCAGAGAGGTAAAAATGCATGAAGTAAGATAACATGTATTTTATAATTAAAACAATGCAGACATTGATTTAAACTGACTTTTGGTCAATTCAAATACGACGATATGATGCATATGCAGTGAGTGAATGACTGTTTTTTTTTATAAACAAAATGCGAGTAGAAAAAATATCAGGGTAAAATTTGGGGTGCAACAGTTGCCCCTATTTAAATATCTTCAACCAGATGATATGAAGATGATCAAGCTTCATATTATCGCAGTGGGAGATAGTTAAATATCAAAAAACCCAAAATTTTGCCCTGAGATGCAATGGGCATGCCGTGAATAAAATATAATGAGAAAGTGTTGAATGCAATGTTTTTTTGACATATATTTTTTAATGATGCATGATATGAGACAGACTCTGCGAAAATTGTTGGAAAGAAACTGGAAATTAGAAATTTGTGGTAAATTGACTAATACAACACGGAAGACAAAACATCCAATAATGGCTTTGGATGAAAAAAGACTTGACATCTAATAATGGCTTTAGATGGAGGGACTCGACATCTAATAATGGCTTTAGATGGAGAAAGATCACAATATCCAATAATGGCTTTGAATAAGGTGATAAAGGCATAACACCCAATAATGGCTTTGGATGAAAAAAAGACCGACATCTAATAATGGCTTTAGATGGAGGGACTCGACATCTAATAATGGCTTTAGATGAAAAAGGACTCGACATCTAATAATAGCTTTAGACGGAGAAAGATCACAATATCCAATAATGGCTTTGAATAAAGTGAGAAAGGCATAACACCCAATAATGGCTTTGGATGAAAAAGGGCTCGACATCTAATAATGGCTTTAGATGGAGAAAGATCACAATATCCAATAATGGCTTTGAATAAAGTGAGAAAGATGTAACACCCAATAATGGCTTTGGATGAAAAAAGGCTCGACATCTAATAATGGCTTTAGATGAAGGAAGATCACAATATCCAATAATGGCTTTGAATAAAGTGAGAAAGATGTAACACCCAATAATGGCTTTGGATGAAAAATGGCTCGACATCTAATAATGACTTTAGATGGAGGGATTCGACATCTAATAATGGCTTTAGATGGAGAAAGATCACAATATCCAATAATGGCTTTGAATAAAGTGTGAAACAAGGCATCCAGAAATAGCACTGGTGAAGACAAAGAGACAGACATCCAGGAATGGCACTGGAGGGAAAGAGATAGATAGATTGACATCTGTTTTGGTAGGTACCAAGTAAGTTGGATTTTGATTGCAAGGTAAGACATTGGCTGTAACAAGACCTCGGGAAAATGCAAATGAGGATAACACACTCTTGCTATGCATGATATATGAATTTTGTGATGCATGATATATGAATGATCTGTGCATGTAGTATGTAATGTAGACGTTTATGACACAAAGATTGACTCTTTTGTGGAAGTAAGATGGGAACTCTGATTCCTCAACACGGAGAACACTGCCAACTCTGCTTAGAGAGGATGTCTTGAGAAACACTTCTAACACTCTTGTGAACTGCTTTGAAACGATGATCCTTGGAGGAAAGATTGAAGCGTTGCTTGGGATTGCCCCAGATTTGCTGATTGTTGAAGATAAATCAATCATGGCTTCAGTTCTTGAAATGAATGGGGGAAAGGAATGCCCTAGTATAAGTCTTGAAAGAGATCTTCTGATTAAAACAATTATGATAATGACTTGCACTGAGCAACAAATCTTGAATTGATTCACAACAGGATCTGAAAGATACTTGCCCCTGATTAGGATCACTGACCAAGTTTCCTAACAGTTTGGACTTCCTTGATGATGAGGAAAGCTTGTTTGCGAGCAAAATTTGTTTATTCAAACATGGTAAATTTAATGCAAAGTTCATGCAAAAGTTTTGAAATAAAAATCATTTTTGGAATGATATAGTCGCTGTATAGAAAATGGATCACTGGTTAAAACACAACGATTTAAAAATTTAAAAGTGAAAGAAAATACAAAAGTATGAATATACCAAGACAGTTGATTTGCAAAAAATCTTAGGAGTCATATTACGCAACCTTGCTGTAGTATACTTTCAAAAGAAACCTGGCTTCAATTAGGTCTTTTGAGGGTTGTAACGTGGTCTGGTTCACGGTTTAAGAAATAAAGGATAAAGGCTCAAAATTTATTTGTACCCAACCCAATCTTCGTGATGTTCTTCAGTTCTACGCTCAGTTAACTCAGATTGTGCATTTTAGTTCCAATTGATTTTGGATTGTGCACTGATAGTGATGATGGCTCAGAAGTTGATAGATTCTTGAAATAGCAGTCACTTCTTTTTGCAACATTTATTGTTTGAGGACTTTTGTCAACTCTTATTTTGAATTTCGTCATCCCCAACTTTTGCCTGAACCGTTCCGCTTTAGATTACGGTCAGCGGGATGCCCTAATTTTTTTTTATATATATTTTTGGAAAGACAATGACTGCTTGACTTTTATGATTACGGAGAACCATCATCATCACTTTTTGACTTGTATGACATCTCCAACACTTCTTGATGTGTGCGAAGGAAGCTTGATTTAATACAACCTTTGTTTAAAGGCGTCTTGAATGAATGCAGATCCGAATTAAACTAAGAACTACCCTGCCCCAGGTTAAAAAATTGCGGGTTTTTTCGTATAGAAAGAAACTCCAACTTCTAGGCTCGAAGGGGCTGACAAGGGATTAACTTCCTTATTTCTCCAGTGTTTGGGAATTGAAACAATGCCTGTATATCATCAGCAAAGTTTTATTCGAAAGCATACCAACAACAATTATGGGTATCTTGTTTTTATCATCCTCCCTCCAATCTTTGCAAAAGCAATAGCTCGGTAAAGAAATTAAACAGGGAAGATGTATATTTTTGAAAGCGATAAATGTAATGATTTGAATCAAAACAGTGTAATGCTCATTTCATTAAAATCAACATGAAATTACAAACAAGATTTGAAAGCAACAATTTAACATACACAAAGGAAAATGCAAACAGAAAAGAAAAATGGCCTAGTGACTAATCAGTAACAAGGATGAGATGTCCTGTCTAAAACACTGGCTTTAGGAAGTAACTTGAGATATTCTGACCCATCAACTGGTTGATTTTATCTCTTAATAGCTCTTGGTCTCGTTGAATTTCTTCCATAGTTTTATGAACCATGCTTCAAATCTAAAGTGCTGAGGAATCAGTTTGACGGTAGACGACTAACTGAAGATGGAGACAGACGAAATGAGTTTTTGACAACTTGAATGTATGCATGAAATATACAGATGATGCAATGAAATGTAATGTTATCAATGAAAAAGATGTGATGAATTGCAATGTCACATATACAAATGGAATGCAACATAATGATAGTACCAGGTTTACAGAGATGTGAAATAGGGATGATACAAGCAATCAAAACAACTTATTTAGGTGGGATCCTATGATAGGATGGCTTTAAGTTTTCTACCCAACTTCCCCATGGGATGGTTTTAAGTTCTTCTGCTAAGTGTTTCTCGGAGTCTCAAATCCCCTTTTAACAAACACTATCATCACGCGAGAGGCCTACGTGGTAACGATATTTGGAAAAGTATACCCCAAGAAACGGCTCTTAACGGGATACTCAAAATCCAAAATTTGAGCGTTTGGTCTCGGTTAGGACAACATGAACAAACTTAGAGTTATAGGTCATTTGTCCAAAGATTGATGTCCTGCGCTATCGTGCGGGCCAACAACCTCCTTAAAACAACCAACTCTAAGCCGGAGTCTTCGCTTCGGTCCAACAAGACAATGGAGTCATGGGGACCTAGGCTACGCAACCCCTCTATTCCTAAAAGGGTGACCTAGAAGCCTGGGTAGTGGGCTTATCTATGTATCAATGCCCATGAATTCCCATCACAATGGGTATATAAACAAGATAATAAATGAAGCATAGAAAAATAAATAATTGAAACATAAACATAATATGAAGTACAAAGAAGAAAGTAAAATAAAATGATAAACACACAACCACACAATGAACTAAACTAGGGTTAACTCGCTTGAGAAAACGTCCCCAGTGAAGTCGCCAACTGAAGCAACTCGTTTTTTCAAAAAATCATTTAAATGAATTTTCAAAAAAACAATGAAATCGCCACCTAATTTTATTTGTTCTAAAAAGAACGGGAAAATATAGATAAAACCCATGACGTCGGATAAGGCGGTCTACAAGACCAAAAAGGATGGATACGGGAGTCGGTTACGCAAGGGGAAGGTATTAGCACCCCTTACGTCCATCGTACTCGATGGTACCCATTTAGTTCGTGCATGTTCGTGTGTTTAAAGTAAAAATGCTATCTTCTAATTAATGATCAAGAAATAAGAAAGAAGAAAATGAGATTTGTTTATTATTATTTTGAGTTTGACACGGTTTAGAAACCGCGTGCCTATGTATTCCCTCGTGCAATGGGAAAGTCAAAACTTCGTAGTTCTTCTAGAAAATGATTGTTTGTTGATTGATTTTAAATGAAAAGACAAGTCGTCATTTTTAAAGGAGAAGACTCGTCTAACGTCCACAAGGTGTGATAAAGAATAAAGGACTGCGCACCAACGTGAGGGAGGGTTTGAGAACACCTCTAGTACTCAAGTGGAGAAGTCGAAAACCTTGGGAATAGAGGAAGAAGCATCTCAATTATAAATGAATCATGTCTAATCTTGAAAAGGGTTTAAAGGTAAATGGTGCTTGGAGCGCACAAAAGATATTGAATGTGTTGGAATTGATTTTAAATTGTGGATGACAAGTACCAAAATGTTAGGCTATCATCTAACGATTCGAATACTCGAAATTGGCGAGTGACTTCAACCAATCATCTCTCATCCCAAAAATTTATTATGAAAAGGGTGAGGTGAAACAAAGTTCACATTTATTAAGTGTATGGAATAAAAGTATTTAAGTCATTAGGCTATCATCTAACGGCCCAAATACTTTAAATTTAATTAAATCGTCGGGCTATCATCCAACAATTTAATTAAATACCATAGCACTAGATTTTTTGTTTTAGAACATGGATTGAAGTTTCTTAATTTATTAGGCTATCATCTAATCAACTAGAAACTTCGATTCGTTTTAATCGTTAGGCTAACATCTAACAATTAAAACAAATCTTATCCAAATGTTATTTTTTTGTAGAAATTCATTTTTGAAAATAACTCGACGTTGGATCGAGGTTTGAGAAGAAGACTCGACGTTGGATCGAGTTTTATTGAAAGTGTTTTAAATGCTTGGTGAATGGAGAAAGAATAGGATCGAGATAATTGTAAATAACAAATAAAATCGACAGAGCCCATACAAGGTGGCCAACCTAAGTATAAAATAATTAAATGACATGTGTACTAGCAAAGTGGGCTAGTCTACTATAACGACCAATTGGAACAATTGATCGAAATTGGCTCACTGTAAGAAGGCCCAGGATCAAGCGTACATGTGTGCATGTGTGGTCATCGCGACGCTTCGTAGCTTTATCGACTTACGGGTTTAAAAATGATTTACAATTATTAGTTTAAAAATGATATTTTTTGGGTTTTGTGTAAGTGACAGTTAAATTAAGATAAAATAAATGTGCACTAGATAATTGTTACAAGATTTGTTCTTGGGAGAGGGATACATGAATTATAAATGGGGATTAAACTGTAAAATAAAATAGAAAACGGTAAATTAATTACAACACAACAAGGGGATTGGGATACATTTTTCCGAATGGGGATAAATTGAAATTAAAGAGAAAACAGTAAATTGATTATGTTAAAAGCATACAAACAGAAATTAAATGCAGAGAAATTTAAATATTAACTATTGTATCATATTAGATTAATTAACTTTAGAATAAATTTATGAAATTAATTCTAAGACATGCAACTACTATATTACAGTATAATTCGAATTTATTTACCGATGAATAGATAAAGCATAAAAATAATATGTATATAGTATATATGATACTAAAATATAAGAAATAAAAATAATATGTATATTTACAATAATAAATATAAGAAATAAAAATAATATGTATATTTACAATAATAAATATAAGAAATTAAAAAAAAACATGTATAATTATATTTACAGTATTAAATATAAAAAATTAAAAATGGTAAGTATATTGTATGTACATTACTAAATATTAAATGTTAGATAAAAAACAGCAATGTCAATATTAAAAGAAAATGAATGCTTTTTTGAACAATCCTCAAATGTCTACACAAATAGCAAACATATTAGTAGCATGAGTGTGAGATAAAATGAAATGAAATAGAATTGCAATAAATTGGAAAATGGTTAGTAAACAAAGTATGAAATTGAAATGCAATTAAATGAATGTTCATGGATAAGCAACCAATTGTAATCGAAACCAAAGAAGTAAAGAACAAGTTAATATTTAATCCAAAGTCGAAACATGGAGAATTGGTTTCAAAACCAACCAAGATCAAGTAGTCATAATCCGGACAGCCACTATTCACTCAAATATACTTGAAATAAAAATGACTTTCTTACTCGAATTTGCTCAAAATAAACAATACATTGCCCTCAAAGTTCCTCGGTTAGATGTACACGCGAGTAATGCGGTATTATCGTTAAACCTTCATTAGAACTAAATCCGAATATCAACCGATTTGTACTTCAATTGAAATTAAAATGATAATAACACAACTTGCGGTGTCCCAACATGTTTTCTCGGTTAGATTTACACGCGAGTAACGCGGTTAATCAATAAACCATCATCGAAACTAAAACCGAATTTTATTCTGACAAAAATCATAATCGAAATTAAAATGAAAACAAGATAATATAATGGTTTCTCGGTTAAATTGTACGCGAATAAACGCGACATCGATATCAAACCTTCATTAAAACCGATACGGAAACCTCTTGTCAAATCCAAACGAAATTAAAAAGAAATGAGCATAACATATACACGGTATCTCAATGTTTCTCGACTAGATTTACACGTGGATTAACACGGCATCGTCATTTAGCCTTCATCGAAACTACACCCATTATAAGCTTTAACCGAATCTTGAAACAAGAACAAATTATCTAGGTATAAATTTCAATAGATGATAATCTCAACATAAATAAATGGAATGGCATCCAACACAAGGTTTCAACATAAACCCACAGTTTCATAGCAATTTTAAATCCTACAGATCAAAAATCATATTCCAAATCATATTTCAAGCTACTGTCAATAGAAAGGCAATCTGACCACAAGTCTCTAGCAGAAAAATCAAAATGACATTTATAGGCAGTATCACAATTGTTAAGATTAAAGGAGATGGAAACGAAAGCTACCGATATGTCGAAGCTACTGTTGCTGTTACGGCGGGGGAACGATGAGCTACGGCTGAAACGAGAATGGAGTGTTGGACGATGATTTAGAGAGGAGTGGTGGAAGTGTGTGGTTGCAGGGCTGTGGTTGTCAGCGTCACGGCGGAACAGAGATAGTGGCTGGGTAGTGGATTTACGGCGGAGGAAAGCGGAAAGAAATAGGGGGTTCTGTGAGCGGCTGTGAGTATTGAACGGTGAAGGTTACAGTGGGTGTACGATGGAGACAGAGGGAGCGTTACAACGAAAGTGAGAGAAACAGAGGGAGTGTGTAACGGTATGGCTGTTTCAGCGAGAAGAATGGGGGGTTCGTTTGGTCCGATGACGGGGTGAAGAGGACAGGGAGAGTTCGATGGATGCTGGTTTGAAGAATGGCAGCGAGGAAGGAGAACAGGGAGTGAATGAGGTTACTGTGGAGATGAGGGTTTGCGGCGAGATGTATGAAGACAGGGAGTTTGTAACGGTGAAGCTGATGGAGAAGATGATGGGGGTTAGCGGAATAGTGGGTTGGATGAAGGCGGTTGGAGTTTGTTGATGGTTGCAAGAGATGAAGGCGGCTGAGAGGTGACGAAATGGATATGAAGAGGTGAGTATGGATGGGTTATGGCGTGGAGATGAAATGGGGTGATGCGAGAGAGACGAGGAAGATGAGGTTTTTTATATAATTTGATTTTTGTTTTTTTCGGTAGCCTCTGCGTTTCAATTTTCAAATTGGCCTCCCCCTGTCAACAGTAAATACATAGATATATATACACAATAACTAGGTTTAGACAATATTTTGGTAATGCCAAAAATGCCCCTCATGGTTAAATGGGCCACAAAATTGGATTGGGTAAAAATTAACAAGCCCAATAGTATTTTTGTTTGATTTTTTTTGAGATAAAAAAAATGGACACCTAAAATTGTTAAAAATTTCAAAGTTCGGACAATAAATTATCCGAATAAAATGAGTACATTAAAATAAATTACGGGTCTTATAAATTAAAGAAAAATTATTGAAATGGTTAAAATTGAAATAAAATGATAATAAAGAATACCCGATTTTAAAACGTTTACGGTTAAAAACGAGACTCAAAAAATGTATCGAAAAATTAGGAGCACATTTTCATGATCTACACGACACGTAGATTCATAAAGCAGTGAGTAAAAGATAAAAATTTGAAATATTTTTCCCGCTAATTTTTGCACAGTATCGAATCGCCTTTAGCAGTCTGTTTGTAAAATCGAAGTATCGATATCATCGACATATAAATAATTTAAAAATAATGCAATAAACAGGCAGAGAGGTAAAAATGCATGAAGTAAGATAACAGGTATTTTATAATTAAAACAATGCAGACATCGATTTAAACTGACTTTTGGTCAATTCAAATACGACGATATGATGCATATGCAGTGAGTGAATGACTGTTTTTTTTATAAACAAAATGCGAGTAGAAAAAATATCAGGGTAAAATTGGGGTGCAACAATAGCGAATAGTATTTTGATGAAATTATCAGTCAATACTTGATGAAAATGCAAATGGTGAAGATCACAAGGATCAAGGAGATGAGGAGAGTACAATGATGTGTTATTTTACAAGGTTTAATGGAGATTCCTACCTGAACGAAGTTCACTTTCAGAGCTGAAACTGAACTTGGATAACAGATTTAGGAAGCTTCAAGGCACGATTCTTGTTCTGTTAGCTTTAGTGAGGTTCAAGGAAGAAGAATGAATGGTTAATTTCATACTGGAATGGCTTTGAGAGTGAAAACGAAGTTGCAGAAAATCTGATTCGAGAGTTTGGCAGGGGTTTTCTAGCTATCAAAGCTTGAGGAAATGAGTGGTATGTGTCCCTTATTTATAGGATAGGCGAATGGAATCAAAATGAGGGGTGAATGATGATATTTGAGTGGAAATCGTGCACACTCGTGTTCATGAAGAAAATGTGACCTTATGTGCATCAAAACTCAACCATTCCTTGCGCTTTGATGTCCTAATTAATCCTGGGAAGTTTCTAATCACAATTAGTCACGAAAGCAAGGCTTAACTTGGCTTAAAAACAAGTTACACGCGCAAATGCACAAAATGATGGTGAGCTCGAACCAGAATTTTGCACAAACTTTGAGTTGAGGCCAAATCCAATTCCCTCGTGTTTTTTCTTATTTTCTTTGAGCCAAATGAAGTATTCAAAGATTAGAACACAATGCAAAAAGAATCAAATCAAATGGATGCTTGAGTTCAGAGATTGAGCCTTTAGGATTCTTGAAAAATCACTAATTTTTCTGGCCAGGCCTTGGTCAAGCATGCTATTTTCAAAAAACGACCTATAATGTTTCTTCTTCAAACTTGTTCTTCCACTCAAAATTTTCTCTTGATTTTCAAAGATGACATGAAGTAGATCTCTCAAGGAACATTTGGAAAAAAGAATCACTCAAAAATTCCAAAAATTGAGAAAGTTATGATCTTGTGAATTTGATTAAAATTTGTGAAATGACCTATAATCTTTTGACTTCTCCAAGTAATTTCCAAACACTTTCAATCTTCAAAGATTATATGGAGATAAACTTCACATCTTCAAGATTGTTGTGAAAAAATGATTACCTCAAGATGATAAATGATGATTAAGATATGATCATTTGAAGTTGATTTACCAAAAGTTGAGAAATTCACCAAGGACTTGTAATCTTTTGACTTTAAAGGAAAATTTCCAATCATTTTCTATTATCACCAATTGAAATAAGTTGTATTAGACACCCTTAGGTTCATTGTGAAAAAAATGAGCTCAAGGAGACAAGGTATGACCAAGTTATGATCTTTTGAAGTCATACAAGATAGATGAAGTATCAACCTAGGGAGTGGAAAATCATAGATATCTAAAACATTATTTTCATCAATCAAACTCCTTGGGTCCAAGCATATTCATATTAGAAGTCCTCTTAAGAATCAAATGACTATGAAATCATCCACAAAATTCATACAAACACCAAGATATGATCCTCAGAAGTCCAAAGCCCTAATTTCAAGATAGATGGCCATAGAATGGAGAATTCTTTGAATTTGATGATATTTTTCAAACATGAAGCATATACTCAAGATGATAAGCCATGGTTGAGGACAAGAGAAGTCTTCAATGAGATATAATACTTTCAAAATCTTGAGAATTTAGGAGAGAAGGCATTGAAATAAACACATGAACATATTGACTCCTTGAATAAGCAACTTGTGCACCATTCATCTACAACATTTAGCAAGCAGAGTGTACACATATAATTGTTAGCCATGTATCAATAATAACACCCAAGAACTAAACACATACAAAAGGTGCTTGGTGATATTCTAAGGGCAAAGCCAAATATAGGAGAGAGAGGTAGATTCAAAATTGCGATCTTTGTGCCATGCAATAGTATGAAGTATCAATGAATCTCATGGGCAAAAATTGGGGTACAACATCTAGGTACGTTATTTTAGTTTCTAAGGTATTTATAGTGTCTTTTTGTTTCTTTTTCTTTCTCTTCACTTTTCTTGTGTCTTCGTTTGTTTTACTCTCATGTCCTTCGTTTGGATATGGGTAAGTTTAGAGTCTGTGAAGGTTATGTTTGTCAACTTGTGGCAAACATAGGGAACAACGGTAGTGTTCAGAGGTAGTTAAGTCTGAGGTCAATCTTTGAAGTTGTTTTTGCAAAGATATTGAATAGGATGTCCTATTCTAAGTTTGTTGGTTCTTGCATTTTCTGCAAGTATTTTTGTTCTATGTCTTGTTTCCAAGTTATGAACACAAATTATGTCTTGTGTTCTGAGTTATCCAATATAGGGGTCTGGTTCTCTGTGTATGTAAATGGATAGTTCAAGTGTTTGTTTCTGATAGTATATTTCCTCTTGTGCTCTAAAAGAGGATGGTGTGTCAATCTGTGTCGTAGCATAGTTCTAAGTTTGAGGGGGGTATTTAGTATCTTCTTTCTCATGTGCATCATGGCCTCGGTATTTCTCCTTCTTTATGAAGATGGTGCCTATGATTTTATGTTTCCTATGTGTCATACCCCAATTTTTGACCTAAGATACCACCTTATATCATTCACACGTGCATCATTGCATCACTAACAGTTTCAGAACATGGTAGATCGTGCGTATGCTCCTAAAGCCAAATTAGGGTTTTATCAAAATTTCATCTGTTCAAGATATGATAAATTAGGGTTTGAGTCTCCACTCACCTCAATTGATCTATCTTAATCAATCATCAATATTTGATCTTTAAATTCCCAACTTTTTCTCATGATCTACCTTGAATTGACCAATTAGGGTTTTGATCGAAGATAGTGAATCACTGACTTTCTGCTCAATGAATGACCTATTTGCTTGGAGATTGATCTTAACATCATCAATGCAACATCTTGACCTAATTTCTTGGTTCAAAACATTCCAAAATCCATGTTTCTTCATCAGACAAATTCTGAATCATCTGATGAAAATTCAACTATTCAAAAAGTCAAACTTTGACTTTTGGTCAACTTTTTCAAATCCAAATTTTTTCAATCATGAAATCATTTCAAATTATCCATCATAATCATAAAAAATCAAGAAATGTGAAAAAGTCAACAAAAAGTCAAGATTGAAATTTTTCTAACACTTAAAAATTTTCAAGTGTTTAAAAAACATGGTTTTTCCTTACTTTCATGGCCATTTTTAACCTAGATGCATTTTGATTCAAGAAAAACTCAAAACATGAAAGTTGTAGATCATGTTACAAGCTTTCCAAAATGTCCAAGAACTTGAAAAAACACTTTGTGTAGTTAGGGTTTTGAAATTGAAACTTAGAGCTCCATAACCATAAATTGCAAGTCATTTTCCAAGATTATAGGTCATTTTTCACAAATTCCTCCTTCTAGAAGCCTTGTCACCATTGAGAGATAAGTTATAACTGATAAATATCAGTTAGCAATGATTAAGAGAAGGATTAGATCAAGAGAAGGATTGGATCAAGAGGAAATTTTAACCATGGTTAAAGAAGTTAACCATGTGCATTAAATGTAAAAGATTCCTTCTTACCTCTTAAGCCAACTTGCAAACTCTTTCAATTAAATCCTTGCCTTGTCATTCAGAATTCTTGGCCTATAAATAGAGGTCACTTCTTCATTCAAAATCACACCAAAGCATTCCTAAATAAGCTTTCCTTATTTCTTTCTTGTTTTTCAAGTTTCAAGTTTCTAAGTGGGAGAAATTGCAAAATTCCAAGCCTTGCAATTTCTGAGCAATCTTAGGCTTCAAATGCTTTCCAAGCATCATTAGAAAGTTGTTAGAATCCTCAAGCTAGCCCAAGAACTAGCCAAACTCAGAAACCATTTCCAAAATCCATAAATTGCAATTTTGAGCCAAAACTTCCAAATTTCCATTCCACTCGTGCTCTTCACTTTCCAATCATTCAAACACCTTCTATACACCATATAGAAGTGATCCAAACCATCTTTCCATTTCTGTAAAGTCAGAATCATCTTCTTCATACTCAACTTGCTCGAGCTGCAGTTGGACTTGGGCAGGAGGTTCTATAAGGTTTCTATCCAAGCTAAGCACTTTCACACGTTCCTTGAGGTCCAATGGAGCTATAACCATTATCAAAACACAACTGAAAACACTCTAAGAAAGAATTCAATTTCTGCTCATAAAAGGTAAGTTGCTCAACTTTGAACTCTTCGATTTCTGAATTCCAGTTCAAAACTTGCTATGTCATCTTGTTTCTGCACTATCACTGAGCAATAACCCTCAATCAATTGCTTAAATCTATGCACATACGTGATTTTATGATCAAATATTAGAATTAGGGTTCTTCGTGTTCATACGAAAATTAATAGTTCTAAGCTTAAAATAAATGGAATTAATTGCCACCATCATGTTCCTGGTGAAAATCCGAGCAAGTTTGATGTTTGGATCGTGCAATTTCATTGAGAAATGAAGAATCCATGGAGGAAGAGGATGAGTTGCGCGCGTTTTTTGACCTTTTTGGAAATTTAAAATCACTTTTCTGATATATATTTATGGTTAGAGTTAAGTTAACGGATGTATTACCGCCCCAGCGGTTGCCAGCACGCTCTTAAGTCTCTTGCCTCGTCTCAAGGCCGGGGTTGAATCCCCGGACCTTTTTAATAAAAGCTCATCCCTTGACATCGACCGACTCTCATTCCTTGAAGCATCGCCGACTCTCATTCCTTCGAAGCATCGACTTCGAAGCTTGGTTCGACTTCCTTCACCGACTCCCGAAGATTCAACCGACTCCTTCAAGTTCAACTTATGACTCCCTTCAGAACTTCAACTTCTGACTCCCTTCAGAACATCAGCTTCTGACTTCCACTCCCTTCAGAACTTCAACTTCTGACTCCCTTCAAAACATCAGCTTCTGACTTCCTTCAGAACTTCAACTTCTGATCCTTTTCTTCAAAACTTCATTTTACTCATTTTCAAATATTTTTCAAAAAAAACTTCTTTAAAACAAGGCGATTAAATGACAAGTCAAGCACATCTCTCAGTGGTAAAACTTTTCACTTCTAAGCCAAGGATCCTAGGTTCAAACCTCCTTAGGACCAAAACTCTCTTTTTATCACTAATTTTCTCAAGTTTTTTTACCAAACTTCAACATTTCCAAAAAAACCAATCAAAACTTCTCATTTTGAGATGATTTTTTGCACACTTGTCATTTAATATACCTATTTTATGATTATGTCAAAAAAATCCAAAAATATTTTCTTTTTGATTATATTTTTAATTAGGTTAAAAATGAGACGTTTTAAGTATTTTTAATACTTTTCAAAAATCTTTTCTTTCCAATTTTCAAACCTAATCTTTTTCAAAACTTCTTGTGAATATCCTTCACTTTTCAAAATCATTTTCAAAACCTTTTCAAAAACCTCTCATTAAACTTACACACCTTTTTTCCATGATCGATTCGATTTGAAGATAAACCGAACCAGGTTTTTTCCTCGAATTTCTTTCAAATTGATCATGGGTCTCCCTCACGGTGTAAGTCCTAACCCTCCTATGTACATATTTATTTACTTGTACATATCCATCCTTTCGTGTACATATTTATTTTCTTGTACACATTCAATCATCTTTGTAAATATTCAAGTATAAATAAACTTCGTTCGTTTGTTTTCATCCACTTGTTTATACACCGATTTCATTGGTATTAAGAGGAGCATTATTCCCGGTGACACTGCTCTTAAACCAATGGGCCTCCCTTAAGGTGTAAGTCTCAACTCCTTTGTATATATTCAAGTTACACTTGCTTTAATTGCTTGTTTTATACACTTGTTTATATATTTCCTTCATAAACTCCTGTGAATACACATCACACACTCGTTCGTATAACTGTTCAGTTATAACATAACAACTAGTCTAACAACTAGGTTCCCTTTAGTCTCCTCTTAGGCTTCGTATAAGATAACTCATCCGTTGAGTTTAACCTCCGCTTAGGCTTCATATAAGACAACTCCCCTGCTGAGTTAGCCTCCTCTTGGGCTTCGTTCAAAAGAACTCCTTCGTTGAGTTTAGCCTTCTCTTGGGCATCAAACAAGAAAGAGACCTGGAAATCTCTTAACAGCCTCCTATTGGGCTTCGAATACAAAGAATCACCCGCGCTAGGATAGAACCCTGAGAGTATGATTTCTCGGTGAAATCACTCTTGAAACCTAAGAGGATGGTTTCCCGGTGAAACCACTCTTAAAGTCAAAGCCAGCCATACCCTATAGCTTCCTTTTGAGCTTCATACAAGGACCCTCGATGACCCTCGAAATGCCTCCTCTTGGGCTCACAATGCAAGGACCCTCGATGACCCTCGGAATGCCTCCTCTTGGACTCACAATGCAAGGACCCTCAAGCAAAACACCTAATACTTACGATGAAAGATTCAATCAATCAACCCTTCAAAAATGTATGTGATGAAACAGTTAGATACATTTTTCATTAAGATGACATTTTTCTTTGTCTCTTAATAACACCCTTTTCTTCCACTAGCATAAGTGGGAACTACGATTGCTCTGACTTTCTCAACCTCCCTTTGAGAATACGTAGGCACAAGGTCTCATCCTTGGCGAGCATACTTATTTCTCCCTCAAACCATACAAACCATAGCTCCCTTAGATCCGAGCTGGATGCTCGATTCCCAGTAGGGGATATGTATGCAGAGGATCCCAATGATCTTTGCGAGCACAATAATAACAAAACTTAGGACCCTGCCTAACCTACCTTTCTTAAAACCCAAAGGAGAAACTTTCCCAAGAATAGAATAGCAAATTAAAACACACAAACATATCAAAAATATTCATATATATAAATAAGGCTATAGATAACTATATAACCTTCCCTTTATATAACAAACCTCCTTACTCAGATCTCTCCCCAATGCATTGCGTCTAGTTCACGCTAGTCGCACCGCATATCTTTATTTATTTAGGGTATTGCAGCTTTCCCATTTTTCATCTCATTTTCTTGTTTTGGAAACAATAAAGCTTGATGCTCGCGGCATCTTTTTAAGAACAAATCAAAAGAGTAAATCGTTTTGAGCCAGAGATTCGAATTCTGATTCGATTCCCTCGTTCATCACTTTTTACCGCGAACACTATGCTATATTGAGTCCTCCTTCAACAAGCCTTTGTCATATTATGGCTAAAAAAAGGAGAGAAGTGGTTATGTTATGTTATCTATGAAGAGCAACTTTAATGGAGAGAAACTTTGTGTGATCTGTGGGATCCTTAAAAAGAGATAGAACATTGGATTTGGACCTGCCAGAAAGATGTCCTAGTATGATGTTTTAACATCATAAAAGAAGACTGAAGAGTGTCACTTGCAAAGTTTGAAATATCATAAACAATGACTACAAAAGACTTCTAAATTAATGGTGATGGATTAAATTATTTAAACTCTTGTATATTTTATTTTTCCTCTATAATACAAAGGTTATGTAAATTAGTTTTAGCCAAAATAAGCCAAAGGGGGAGATTGTTGATTCTCTATTTTTGGGATTGGCTTTATTTTGGTAAAACTAATACAGCAGCAATATGTTAAATAGGATTTATAACCTATAAGGAGAAAGCAGGTTGAAGTTCTATTTAATGATGAAAAATGTTGTGTTTAAATATTTCAACATCTGGAACAACATGTCGAAGAGCATGTCGAGACATCAGACATCACGCTACTGAATTGTCAAAGTTTGTTACGGTTCTGTTTTAAATTATGCAAAATATTCTGGGAATATTATGCATCATATATGGCGTGATCTTGAAGGCATGTGTGAAGGTCCAAGAGCTAAGGAGAAAGATCAGCAAGGCCTTGATTGTAGCAGAAGTTATCTGCTTGTTTATCTCTGCAGAAAGTTTGTTATTGGAGAAGTTTGTTACAGCTTATGATGTTATTTTGAAGGCCCAAATCTAGTTGGGTAATAGATTATAAATAAGCAGTTGTAACCTAGTTTTAGTAAGCTAGTCGATTTTAGAAAGATGTAATCTTTAGGGTTAGCCATGTAAGTGAACCATCCGGATTGTGGGATGGTTACTGATTTGTACCTCGAAGCTTTGTAGGCAAGAGGATTATTTTACTCACTCATAAGCTATGAAGCAATGAGTGTGGTTGTGTCCTTGGAATAAGTTGTGAAGCAATTCCAAGTTTGGTCTGTGTCACTTGAGTGACAATTTTATATTGTGTTTGAAGTGTGGCATCTTCAAACTATTTTAGTTATGTTTGGAGTGAGGTATCTCCAAGCTGATTGTGTTAGGAGCCAAGCAGTTGATGCAGTTGCTGGTGTGATAGTAGTTGATAGACATCACTGAGGTGATTGTACGTGAGCGGAGGTTCTCATATCTAAGTGTGGTATCTTAGGTAGAAGGGTCATTGGGTAGTCTAATTAAGTGAGGAGTGTAAATAGGGTAGTTTCCCTCTGAATTAATACTGTTGATAGTGAACTTCATTCCTGACTCGGTATGCCACCAGATGTAGATGTCACGACATCCTGAGTCTGTCAACACCAGGATTTCAAAAGAGACATCATCGTCGTATCCGAGTGGTAAACATACTTACTACCCACAACTATGAAAACTAATGAAGAAAACTTAAGAGCTCTCAGCTTAACCTCAAGTTATTAGAGATAAGGGATTAGAAAAGCATATCTGAATCATCCCAAACCATTAAATAAGAATTAAAAAAGTATGGAATATTAGGATTGAAGAATTACAAATTTGACCCACATTTGTATTTTCAATGTTAAGTCAATGGGCAATAAAATGATAGTAGCACTTATGTAAATTTATCTCCTTACATTACGTAAATTTAGGGAGCATGCATTTGAATACATCATGTATACACATTTTATCTCGTTTTCTTCTCTCTCATTTCAATTATGTAAATTTATCTTCCATATGTTATTAATGAAGGATAATTTTGTAAAATCCTTCATAGTTTCTCATTTTCATACAACAATAATTGTTTTTCTTAATGTGTGATAAGTCCAAAACAACTTATAATAAAAAACTGAGGTAGTATAAGATTAGAAAACGTGTATGTGAAAAACGAGAGTTAAAATTTCTATTTCAAGGGAGTATGCATTTGAATTCCCAGCCCTCAAAATTACTATGTCAAGGAGCATGCATTTGAATACCCAGCCCTCAGGTTCACCACACTGCACAAACTTTGAATTATATCAAACAACCAAAGTTGAGCTAATTACAGTGAGAAAATAATGAACGAGGGAAGACGCTGTAAATGAAAAGTATTCACATGCTCTACAAAATATTAGGCAGCTGAGAATCCAATCTGTGCTGCAATTCTTTGACCTTCAGAGAGAGTTCAGCCTTTTGCTCCTTGTAGCTCTGGAGCAAGTATTCCTTTCCCTCTATCGCCTCTTTCAATTCTCCGACTTGCCTTTTCAGCATCTCAATTCGCTCCTCCTCATCCCTAGTTTTGTCAGAGAGGTCCAAATGAATATCCCCATCAAGATGCGCATTTCTAGTCTCAGCAGACCAAGATGTGCCTGTGGGAGATTTGTCGTGAAGAACATATCCAACACAGTGATCTGCAATTGCTTTCCTTAGCTGTTGGATCTCTCTCTCTGAGTCAAATAGGTCCCTGTTTGCAGCTTCAACCTGCAATTGTAAATGAGAAGAAAGCCCCAGCTGAGCATTGAGTGAATTTTGTAATTCAGCCATTTGATCTTGCATCTCTAGTATCATATCGTCTCTTCTCTTCAACTGTTGCCGCAGTTTCTGAATAACTTCCCGCTTGCTGAAAATATCCGAACCAGATTCTGATACACATGGTGAATCTGAGCAGTTTGAAAGATGGAATGGCTTTGAAGGCAATTCAAGACGATCAGGGGAGCAAGCCCAGACAACACCATTTTCCTTGCTAAACTCAGCAGGAGGGACAGTCACCAAAGGGAGGGCCCCATTGAATTCACTCAACATCTGTTCATTTTGTGGGCACTTTACTTCCATAGAACCTCGCGTTCCTGTCCATATACATAAATCTAAGTCAAATGCAACACATATTTAGAAAAAATTAAGCATTCCAGGCACAACAGTGCCCTGCCCAGAGAAATGGCACCATAATGGAAGTATATGTCAGAAAATGTGGAATCAGATCCACAAAACCACCATCAACAATGATTTCTTTAGCCATAAATATAATTTTAGAGATTGATTGTGAATAACTCTAGTACAAAGTAGACAAGATTTCATCAGAAGCCAATCTCATATACATTCAAGAATAAGTAAATTCAGGGTAGCTATTCATATAGTTTGGTGGTACACTGGTACCAATTAAAATGTTTTATCTCCACAACAAACACCAAGTGTCATAGACCTGCTGAGCTAAAGATTTTGATTTGGAATTCTCATCCACTGAACATTTTGTTGCATCGTTTGCCACCCTACCAAATGAGTACAGATATATAAATCTTCTGACATCTCCAATGCTACCAATGTAGAATTGGAACTAGAGGTAGAGAATAGTGCATAATAAGAGAAAGAAACAAAAACATATTTAGACAAGAAAAGATATGTGTCCTAAACATTGTTGGATTAAGGCTCATTAGACCTGGATTACAAGTGAAGCAGGCATGATTATCTTGCATTTGGGAATATCCATTGGGCTGCATAAAGCAATCTGGAGGTTTCCTTATGTTGGAGGATTTTCCATTACCTGAAATTAGGAATTTTATTGTTTAAGAATCCACAACAGATAAGAAATAGAGAAGAGGAAGTACCTTTGAGGATAGTAGTTGCATTGTGGGTGGTGGACTTAGAGTCAATTGCCTGCTTCAATTTGTAAGCGAGGCGAATAGACAATGTAGTCAAGAAAGCACCAGCAGCAATAATAAGCCAGGTAGGTCCTTCAACTCGAGTATGAGTTGGCTTATGAACCCTAGACCCATTGGTTTGTGGTTTCATTTGAAGAGATAAAACAAAATGTTGAGGAACAAAATAACCTACACAAATAGATACACCATTCCATTATCTAATATTGCTAGTTTGAATGACAAAATCATCATCTAAAAAGTATTACCAAATTCTAATTAACAACACCAAAAAGGATTATGAAATTCTAATTAACACCAAAAATAAAGGATTATGAAATTCTAATTAACACCAACAAAAAAAAAAGTATTATGAAATTCTAATTAACAATGCAAAAAAAAGTATTATGAAATTGTAATCAACAATGCAAAAACAAGTAATAGTTAGAAAGAGAGAAATGGTAAAGTGCCTGTGACTACACGGTGGCGCAAGGGTGGTGGAACGGTGTTGGCCTATGAGTAAACGGTGGCGCAAGTGTGGTGGAAAGTTGTGGACGGAGACATGGAGTGGAGAAAATGAGGGAAAACGGAAAGTTTTTTTTTTTTTTTTATGATGTGCGGCTAACTAACTGAGTCAAGCGACTCTGTTAGAGCGAGGAGAGAGGAGAGGGGGCTGGGTTTCGCAAAAACAAATATTTGACCGGTAAAATAGAGTGCACAATTTTAACCAAGTAAACTCCATAAACAACCAAATTAATTAAATGAGTATTTTCTCAAATTTCTAACTTTTACCTTCGTTAAGCCTCTAACAAATTGTTCACCATTTTATCCTTACATTTATGCTTGGAAGTTAATTCCAATGCACTGTAAATTTGTATACACACTCCGTCCATCATAGTTATTCTTAACATAAATAAAATAAAATAAAATAGAGATCAATTACTTATAAAATTTCTTTACATTGTGATGTATATTTTTTTTAAAAACAACCAAATATATTAAATATGAGCACCAGTAGTGCATAAATAACAATAGATCCCCTATATGAATTAACATTGTGATGTACATTAATTTACCAAACCCTTAAGGTTATGCTCAATAACTGCATTATATTGGAGGCAACTATCATGGTCAATAATGGTAGGCAGAGGTGGTGGTGGCGCACGTCGTTACTCAACACCCTAAGTCTATCCGGAAATTATAACAAAAATTAGAGTATTTAAAAACTTTCAACACATTTGTGATATCACATTTTGACATAAAACAAAACATGTAATTGTATTTATTATAGATACATAGCATTCGGATAAACCATTAACAACATACATTATTCCATATGAAAACAAAACATTTTTGTTAATTACGCAACGGAATCACAATTTTCAACTTTAAATAATTTAACAACTTTATTCAACTAAAATAACTCTAAAACAAGATCTATCCAACAATAGCAACTTAACCGTTAACAACTTAAGTTATAACAACATTGAAACAACAATATAGACATCCCGAGTGCTACGTGTCAGAGAACTAAACCGACTTGGACTAACAACAACTAATTCTTCATTCTCGAATACCTGCACGTTACCAGTATAAAGGCAACGGCGAAACAAATAAAGGGTGAGATGTCAACCAATATAAACAAGTGTATGATAAACAGTATATTAGATTAGATCATACAAATATCACCACTTCATAACAACAATTATGCAACAACAGACAAACAACTTAATAACAACAACAACCAGACAACTTTAATCAATCAACATAACAACTTGAATCAACACAACTTAATAACAACAACAACGAAGGTATTCAATGTCGCTTCAACACTGGCCATAGGCCTACAACTCAACGCATCAACAACAACTTATAAACAACAACAACTCAATTCAATCAACATTGGTCATAAGACCTACAACTTAATAATGTCCATAAAGCGGGATAATTCAACACAATTCAACTTCACCTGCTAGTCAACTTATTCGACATAATTTCCACAAAATAATCCAACTAATAATACCTACTCGTATACACGACTTACTCCACAATTTTCCACTAATATCGAACAACTAATTTTACCTCTTAATTCTACTTATTTGACCAATTTCATACATCAAACCAACCAAAAATAACTACAACCATTTACAAATTATTTCTGCAAGGTTCAACTAATTTTGGTTAAATAATTATACCGGTTAAAACTACTAATATTACTATGACACTATTATACATATTGTTATTACTACTATTTATTTATACGGCTACTAATCAATTTAATATCCTGATGCCAAATTATTCCTTCCACCAAAAACTACACTGCTATTGTAACCTCCTGCTACATATATACTATTTTCCTCCTACTTAACTGTCTCTGCCCTTTTCCAATGCTCCTGCTTCTAACTCATATCCACTAACACTGCTATTGAAACTCCACCAATTTATCCTACTAATAACTCTGATGTATTTCTACTACCATTAATTAAATGAGAACTACTACTTATCTGCTAAAATATATATTACCCCTGTGATTACCAGAATTCTTGCTATTACTTCTAAAACTGCAACTAAAATTATATGCATCAGTACCATGGTTTTTTGCTACCTGTTATATATTATGCTATAACTATTATTTACTTCCTTAGCTAAATACATAATATACTACTTGCCATTGCCATGTTACACATTTTCTTTCTTCCTTCTTTTTAGCTTTGCGTTTAGTTCCCTGCATTTTTTCTTGATAACTCTTCAGTCAATTTTCTTCTATAAATTTTCCAAAATACCACTCACATTAATTCAATCAATTACGGCGTATACCACATCAAAGTATTTTCTTCGATTACTATCACAGACACAACAATTTATACACACTACAACATCGATTTTCAATCACAACAATAATTTCACATAACCTAATTTCACTGTAATTCAACTTCAACAATATTTCATCACAAACAACACGTACAGGGACAATTGCAATAACCCAACCCCATTATGGTCTATCATATACCCGGTTATAGAGATTGAATTCTACTCTTACCTTGGATTGGAGACCGCTTTATAATTCTGGTTGTGTAACACCCATTTTCTACCCAACATTTATAATAGAATCAGAGTGCCAAAATTTCAAAACATAAACAGATGTCACATTTCAACATATTATCAAACACTTGTGTTTCATTTAATATAGATACATAGCATTCGGCCTTCACATTTTATAAGTCATATACAACTTTATTCGACTAAATCAAAACTTTAATTTATAATTATTCGAGAATTATTGTAATGACAACAATTAGAAACAATTCCAATCAACAGATAATAACAATTATTCATCATCTTATAATCACAACAACATAAACATCCCCCCGAGTGCTAGTATCAGAGCAATGACACCAATTCGAACTAACAGCAACTAACGACTTCATAATGCTACTTCGAACTTTCACGACTATTCTTGAGTACCTGCCTATTTCCCATGGTAGGGGAAATATCAGCAGAAGGGGTGAGATATCCAACAATATAAACAAGTGTATGATAAATAATATGTTAGGATTAAATCATACAAAATTATCACACCGCAATTAACACATCACGACAACTTCTCAATTAACAACAACACAAAACCACTTCACCGTTAGCAACAACATAATTCGCTTCACAGTTAACAACAACATAATTTACTTCACAGTTAACCACAACATAATCATCAACGAAACAACTTAAATTAACACAACATAACAACAACAACTTAATAACAACACCAACTTATAACAACAACAACTTATATCAACAACAACACCACGAAAAACAATAAACAACGAGTAATAACAACAACTTTAACACGCGACTCAACATGTGACTCAATTATGCAAATGCATGTGGTACCATTTGGAGTAAAATTCCCAACTTAAAATCATGTCAGGTTATCGAGGCATTCAACAAGGCATAAGCCTTCAACATGGTACCATCAAGGCTAAGGCATAAGCCTCAAATTTTCAACATGGTGCCATCAAGGCCAACTTAACCATGCAATGTATGTCATGCGATCTCAACTTCAACAACAAATACACAACAATGTAACAACAACAACATACAACAACAACTTAAAATATGCATCAATGGCATCAACTTGGATCAATATTGATCATTCGACCTACAACTCAAACATGTCCATAAATCGGGATGGTTCAACTTAATCAACTTTGGCCATAGGCCTACAACTTCATCAACGTATCAACAACAATAATAGTTTATCAACTGCAAATTCGCAATTTATCAATAAAATTAATACAAACAAACAACAATCAATTTCATCCCAACCTACAACTTCGCAATTATTAACAACATCGTCACAAGCTACAACAATAACAATTCAATGGAAACAACACAACACAATTTATCACAGACAAATTCACAATTTATGACAAGTATATAATTTATTCTATACTCTTAACTCATAAAAATGTCATAATAATATATAATAATAACTTGACATAATTCTCAATGAATTATAAATCACTCTACCACAATCCCTACAATTTCAAAATAACTCTAAGTTGCTCAAAATTGCTCTACCGACAACTCTTCTATATAAAATGATATTTATGAAAATAATTGGTTAAGGGTTTGACTCAAGTAATAGCAAATCAACTCTAAAGGGTCAAATACATTTACCTTTAACTCTACGGTTTATTAGCTTTAATTTTAAACAACTCGAAAACAACACTGACAACTCTAAACATGTCAAAATCACTCAAAACAATTAAAGTATCACTCTTAATAACTCAAAACAACTCCTAACAATTTTATTGACAACTCTAACAACCCTATCGAAATTGAAAATAATTAAAATTAACTCATTAATCTAATTATTTATCTCTAATTTCAAAACTCCTAAAAATATTATAATAATTATTATTATTATAAAAACTAATAATCAAGAACTTATATTATTATCATTAAAAAAAACCTATATGTTGTCAATACATTAAATTCTATATTAATTCTTGAACATTAATAATGTATGTTGTCAAATTATTCTCTAATGTTGCTACAACAACATAACTTCTCAATTGCTATTGTTTCTTTTGGCTTAAAATGACCGCTAGAATGACATAACGCTACAGTATCAGTATAATATAAGTTAATGAAACATGATTCATTCAATTGTTACAATACCACTGCAATTTTAGTTAAAATAAATTATGTATATATTAATTATATCAATTAGCACTATACTAAAGTGACCTGTAATATAGATTTACACCCTCCGAAACAACATATACAGGAAATCACTACTATGTATATCTTTCTCTTTTATTAATTTCATACGTACATATAATGAAAATTGATACTACAGTATTAACATATACTAAATTGGATTCTCATTCAACTCTCAATTTCATCAATATATCAATTTCAAACACACTTAATCATCAAATTTCAAAGATTTTCATCAAAATCTAACAATTACAAAACCATAAAATTAGGAATTTCAACCTAAACATGTTTCTCACCTAACAGAACAACCACAAATGCATAGTAAATTCTCCGTTATTCTAATTCTCACATACTACTCATCATTCAACCCATTAAAAAGTCAGAACTCCACCCTTACCTGGATTCAACTCCCAAGTTTTCCTCGTGATTTCTGGTCGAATTCCGGTTTGGTCCAAAATCCCTTCTGGCGGCAAACCTCCAAAATTTTGTTCCTCTTCTTTTTCCCACGTACAACAACCTTTTTCTTTTTCATTCTTCCCAACCCTAATTCCTTATAATTCTCCTTTTATATCTCGAACTTCTAATAATAATAATAATAATAATAATAATAATAATAATAATAATATTCTATTGGGTCTATCACTCGCACCACCAACTTTGCTATTCCTCGTACAACAATTAAATTCAACTGAATAATATTCTAATATTCAATTATTATTTCTAATAATAATTTCTTCCGACTAATCTGACCAATTACTCAACTATCAACTTAACCGTTCAACTAACATATTAGTCCAATAACGCTCTATTATAATAATTCCAATAATTCTCAACAGCAACAATTCTAATAATTTAATCCTTAATTAATTTAATTTAATTAATTAAATAATTAATTAAATTCGGGGCGTTACAGGTTGCATCGTAGCTTCCTCCATCGCTTCCAACTTTTGCTCTAAAATTTTCCTCTTCTCTGCACTAGCACTTCCATGTTCTTTCTTCCAAGTTCCAAAACCCTTATTTTCTCTTTTCTTACATACTGCAACTTTATAATTCCTTTTCTCTTCTTTTTTTATTCCAATAAATCATAATAATAATACTATTATTTCATCTTTTGGGCCTCATTTCATACACCTCAAAATTGTTATTTAACACACCACAATTAAATCCACTTTTAGTTAAATAATAATCCAATATAATAATATTATTTCTAATATTATTTCTCTTATTAAACCGACTAATTACTCGACTATCCACTGAACAACTCAAACAACATAATAATCCAATTTCTCCTCTTAGAATAATATCGACCAATTCCCAACTTCGACAATTCCAATAATTAAATTCTTAATTAATTTAATTAAGTAGTTAATTAAATTCGGGGCGTTACACTATACATCACCATCAAAACATCTACCACAAAAAGGCCCTAGAGCATTAGAAGACCTTGTAGTCGGTGATATGAGGCGATGGTGTGATATACTATGATACCATTCTAAGTAACCATCCCCACACCATGAAGCATATTGAACTGTAACTACGCTAGCACTGGTGTCACAGACAGAATTAATGATGTGACTTTAAAACCATCTATCAACCCAGTAGGTGAAGAGTATGGAACTAGATGAGTGATATCATGTATATAAACATATATTGCCGCATGAACCTCTTAGGAAAGTGTTTAGCCACGTGGTTCTTCCACCTTATATGACATGAATACAAAGAAGTATCGTCAAATACACGATAGGCCCGACTTGTTGTATATGGTTTCCAGTCGACATCATCATTTGTTAGAGCGTCAAGCCTCCTTGTGTACTCCACAATACCACCATGAACTGATTGTCTGCCCTTCCATCTCCTCGCCCTTGGAGTATCTGTTGGAACACGTATCAGTCTCTTGTCAGAGATGCGGGGAAAATGCTCGTATATCCAGAACTGAATAAATAAAAACTAATTAATATGGCATCCAACAAATAACTAATCAACTCAAATAAATAGCAAGAAATACATGTAATAGGCTCAAAAAACAAGCTAGTAGTCTGGTATCAGGATGGGAAGCAATTCTAAGTGTCGTGTACAACATGGTCAACACTGCCACTCCCCAAGCCCAACATGGATTGTCCAGGCTACTAAACAGCGACAAGTATCAAACATCAATGTAAACACCAAACTTGTATGTAGAGAGAGTACATGTCATTAGATGTAGTATGTATGCCATAGCGGCAGCCTCATACCTCTATGCTAAGACGTGCTCCTAATACATTTCCCTCAGCCAAGACATATGTAGGTGAAGTCCCTTGTTAAATCCAAACTTCTCAAGCACTGTGACCTTACTGGCCTCCAATTCCTCTATAACCTATATCAGCGTCGTCGTCTGGTTAATATGAGGACATATGAAGAATGTACCAGCGATGGGAAGATGAAACAACAAGGAGACGTCATCCAATGTGATAGGCATCTACCAAAATAGAAGATGAAAGGATGATGTCTCTGAATGGCACCATTGAACAAAAGTTGACACGAGAGAGGCGTCTGGTATGGTTAGTGAGTAGTCGACGAATTCCATGAAACTAAATCACGAACAATACGCCTGACCTGCTCAGGCATCAGATCCTCTAGGAAGTTCTTCAACTTCGAACCATGGGATGCAACATTCAGTTTCAGACAAGATCGAACCTTAATAAATAATTTGCAAAAAAACATATAATATATATAGCGGCAGCCTCATACCTCTATGCTAAGACGTGCTCCTAATACATTTCCCTCAGCCAAGACATATGTAGGTGAAGTCCCTTGTTAAATCCAAACTTCTCAAGCACTGTGACCTTACTGGCCTCCAATTCCTCTATAACCTATATCAGCGTCGTCGTCTGGTTAATATGAGGACATATGAAGAATGTACCAGCGATGGGAAGATGAAACAACAAGGAGACGTCATCCAATGTGATAGGTATCTACCAAAATAGAAGATGAAAGGATGATGTCTCTGAATGGCACCATTGAACAAAAGTTGACACGAGGGAGGCGTCTGGTATGGTTAGTGAGTAGTCGATGAATTCCATGAAACTAAATCACGAACAATACGCCTGACCTGCTCAGGCATCAGATCCTCTAGGAAGTTCTTCAACTTCGAACCATGGGATGCAACATTCAGTTTCAGACAAGATCGAACCTTAATAAATAATTTGCAAAAAAACATATAATATATATACCTCGCCCTGCCATACTTTGTATGTGACATTGTCAACATACCATATAAGCACAAACTTGTTTGTAGGTCCTCTTAGAAGTGCACCATTAGTGTGAATTGGTGGCTCTGTGGACACATAAGTCATGGTGTCTGTATCAGTATGAGACACCTTATCAACTACCTCTTCCACAATAACCTGCTCATCTGCCACATGAACCTCATCAACAACCACCTTCCCCATATGAACTTGCCCAACAACAACGTCGTCCATAACAACTTCCTTAATGGGTACCTCATAACCAACGAGTACATGTATCTCCTCAACCACAAACACGTGTACCTCCTCAAGAGCATGTGCCTATTTAACATCCACCAAATATCTAGAACGACATTGGGGTACGTGAAACTGTGCCTGCTCAACCCTCTTTTTCCGATGAGATTTGGTTGAAGGAAGTCCTCTAGCTTATAACTAGGAAGACCGTGTCTCATCAGCCCGAGCTTGAGCTTCCGTCCTATCTGTCGACCGACCCTCAATAGTACTCGTCTTTACCCTTGATCCTTGCTAGAAAAATGAAAAAAGCCAAAAAAAATTAGTTGAAATATGAACCACCGAAAATTTCTAAAGTTATGGTATTTTTCAAAAATTCTAAACTACCGAAAATTACAAAATTTTCGGTAATTTTAAAATAAAAATTCTGAAATATTGGAAATTTCAAAAAAATTTGGTAAGAAGTACCGAAAATTTTGAAATTTATGTGAAATTCTCCCAGAAAATTTGGAATTTCCGTGAAAGTCTACCGGAAATATCCCTAATTTTTCATTAATTCTTACTTTTCTATGTAAATTTTCATTTTTGCTTCGTAATCTCTGGTATCTCCTTGGAATTTAGAAAAACCCAGTTATTTACTGAAAATTTTGAAAAATGGTGAAATAGTTGAGTTGGGATATTTTGATCTTTCATATCTGTATCACTTTTATTTTCTTTTGGAAAAATGAGGGGCTGACGAAGCCCAAGTGATATTTTATCACTTTACTCACATAACAAACATGGAAAAATGTATAACATACTCTCTAACTCCAATTCTTCCGACAATGTTAGTTACAATGTTAGTTAGGCGTTAATAAAGTAAAAAAAGTTTGAAGCTTGACAATATACAGCTAAAAAAGACAACGAACCAACTTCTTCAATGAGAAATTTTTACAAGAATGCCACACTTTAGAATTTAAAACACAAAAATGCCACCATCCCAAATAAAAATACCAAAATACCACGATTAAAAATACTAAAATGTCACGATTTTGTGTTGGTTTAACACCGGTTCGTCCAATGCATGGACGACCGGAACCCACTTAAATTTTTCCTGTACCGGTTCGTCCAAGGGTGGGAGACCGGGTTAAAGAAATTAATTTCTTTTTTATAAAATTGATTATTAAATTAATATCTTTAATATAAATTAGTTTTTAATTAATACATTACAATTAAAATATTTTTAAAAACATTTTAACAATTAATTAATTATAATATTTATTTAATTAATTAATAATAATATATTTAATTATAATTAATTATCATTAAATAAATATACTTAAAATGGTAAAATAAATATATTACAATTAAAATATACTTAATTAATTATCATTAAATAAATATACTTAAAATGGTAAAATAAATATATTATCATTAAATAAATATACTTAATTAATTATCATTAAATAAATATACTTAAAATGGTAAAATAAATATATTACAATTAAAATATACTTAATTAATTATCATTAAATAAATATACTTAAAATGGTAAAATAAATATATTATCATTAATTAATTAAATAAATATTATCATTAATTAATTGTTAAAATGTTATTAAAAATATTTTACCATTTTAAGTATTTCCGATTGAATTTTTCTATATTAGTCAAATATAATGACAAAAATCAAGGGCAAGGGGAAAAAAAGAAACTAAATCAGTCAAAATTCTATGTACGGAAAAGCAAATAGTTATCTGTTAAGACTTGAGAGTTAGTTAAGCTCCACCAGATGTTTAAAAAGTCAGTTATATATTAAAGTAGTATAATACTAATGAATTTATTAATACATTACAATTAAAATATACTTAAAATGGTAAAATATTTTTAAAAACATTTTAACAATTAATTAATTATAATATTTATTTAATTAATTAATGATAATATATTTATTTTACCATTTTAAGTATATTTATTTAATGATAATTAATTAAGTATATTTATTTAATGATAATATATTTATTTTACTATTTTAAGTATATTTATTTAATGATAATTAATTAAGTATATTTTAACTGTAATATATTTATTTTACCATTTTAAGTATATTTATTTAATGATAATTAATTAAGTATATTTATTTAATGATAATATATTTATTTTACCATTTTAAGTATATTTATTTAATGATAATTAATTAAATATATTTATTTAATGATAATATATTTATTTTACCATTTTAAGTATATTTATTTAATGATAATTAATTAAGTATATTTTAATTGTAATATATTTATTTTACCATTTTAAGTATATTTATTTAATGATAATTAATTATAATTAAATATATTATCATTAATTAATTAAATAAATATTATAATTAATTAATTGTTAAAATGTTTTTAAAAATATTTTACCATTTTAAGTATATTTTAATTGTAATGTATTAATTAAAAACTAATTTATATAAAAAAATATTAATTTTATAATCAATTTTATAATCATAAAACAAAAAAAAATTAATTAATTCCTTTAACCCGGTCGTCCCACCCTTGGATGAATCGGTACAGAAAAATTTAAGTGGGTTCCGGTCGTCCATGCATTGGACGAATCGGTGTTAAACCAACACAAAATCGTGACATTTTGGTATTTTTATTTGGAATGGTGGCATTTTTGTGTTTCAAATTTCAAAGTGTGTGGCATTCTTGTAAAAATTTCCTTAAATGAAGCCTTGATTCTTTGTCCATCGCGGTTTCCCTTTTTGACATCATCATCAGTACTTCCTAATTAGAACTAGAAGTCTGTTTGAAAATATAATTATTGCTGAAAATCGGTAATTTCAATGCTGAAAACAATTGTACACTGTCTCGTACTAATTAATATAAGTGAAATTTGTGGACGACATTCAGAGGCAATGGAGTAATGGTATTTAAATTATTATATGACATTAGTGTGACCTAATTACAAAATGAAATTTAAGGTATTGAAGAATTAAAAGTTTCAGTAGTAAAGTTTCAAATTAAATTTGCAATTTTCTGAAACATCCATAGAGATCTATGTAACGTTTCAAATTCAATTTGCATTTTTCTGAAACATTCATAGCTATCTATAGGCGGAAATAATATTTTCACTTCCCATGGTGGTTTAAATTTTAAAAATTTAATTTCTTTAGTTGAAAAAATATACACCTAACACTCAATAAGTTATAGGCTTAATTGCAATTTTGGTCTCCTTATTATGCATTTTTTTCATTTTTGGTCTCCCTATTATGCATTTTTTTAATTTTTGATCCCCATAATTTAAAATCCGGAATTTTGGTCCCTAAATTATAGTTTTTTGAGGATTATAGTCCCTTTGCAAATCTATGACCAATTTTTGATGGCATGGCGCATAACCTAATGACCTGTCACGTGTCAACTCATATTTTACTTATTTTAATTTTTTTTATTAATTTCGTATTTAATTTATATATTATACTTTATTTTATATTTCAGAAAAATTACAATAAATAATTTTTATAATTACATATGTTTCAAGGCAACTAAGTGATTCTTCATCTTCTTCAGTCTTCTACAGTGGAAGGTGATGTGAATGTGCTCACCAATTTAGGTTATAATTAACTTTTCCAAAACTGCAATTAAGCCTTCTTTCCCAAATCGATTTCTCTGCTCACCACACCATTCACCAACGTCTTCTACCCTCCGTCTCGCTGCTCACCACACCGTTCACCACCGTCTTCTACCCTCCGTCTCGCTGCTCACCACACCGTTCACCGTCGTTTTTCTTCCATCTCTGGAATTTGATTTCGATTATCGAAAGCTGTTTACAATGTCAAACTCAACATATGTTTCAAGGTAAATGATTTGTATTTGCTTATGATTTGTGTTTAAATCGAACTTGATTTTGCTTATGATTTGTGTTTAAACCGAACCTGCTTTTGTTTATGATTTGTGTTCGAACCTGCTTTTCTGTAGGCCATCTGCAAACCAAACTGTCAGACTTAGAATTCATCATAAAGAAGAATTTATATATCATCCTGTAAAGTTGTATGTAGGTGAAGTTGTTACTGAAATGAATTGGGATTGGGATGTGGATTTAATGTCCTATATGGAGCTTGAATTTATGATTAAAAGTGAAGGATATGGAAATATAAGATGTCTTTGGTACTGGATTCCCAAGCTATCATTTACTCGAGGACTTCGTCCGTTGAATAATGACCAAGATATTTTAACCTTCATTGAAGATGTTAAAGGATACAATGTCATCGATGTTTATGTTGAGCACCCAATTGAAATACTTGAGTTTGTTGATGCTGCTAAAATACCTACTGCTGAAATACCTGAAGCTAATAACCCGGTGAATGTGCAAGCTGAAGGATTAAATGTGGAAGTTGATGTGAATGTGCAAGCTGAAGAATTAAATATGGAACAGGATGCTGAAGCTGAAGAATTAAATGTGGAAGCTGATGTGAATGTGGAACAAGATGCTGAAGCTGAAGAATTAAATGTGGAAGCTGATGTGAATGTGGAACAAGATGCTGAAGCTGAAGAATTAAATGTGGAAGCTGATGTGAATGTGGAACAGGATGCTGATGTAAATGTGAATGTGGAACAGGATGCTGATGTGAATGTGGAGGATGAACATGTTGCTGATGTGAATGTGGATGATGAGCAAGTTGCTGATGTGAATGTGGATGATGAGCAGGTTGTTGATGTTAATGTGGAAGCTATGGAAACTAATGAAGTTAATGTGGGGGAAGATGAAAGTGAAACAGATTCGGATTATGAGGCCAGTGAGGAGGACGAGGATGATGAGGATGATGAGGATGTAAGTGATGTTGATTTAGGTCCCGAAGTTAATGTCGATTGGACAACAGTGTTGCCCAATGATCAGACTCAACATTTTTTAAGTCATAATGTTATTTCCGATAACGAGAGTTTTGATTCAGATGGGCTTCAGACTCCACCAGAAAGTGATGTTGAAGATGAGATGAAGAGGTTTCCAATTTTTAAAGAGAGCAAGAAATTTGAGGTAGGAATGATGTTCAAAGATAAGCTGCAAGTTAGAGATGCTATAAAAGTGTATGCAATGGATAACAATAAAAATGTTGTATTAAGAAAAAACGACAAGACAAGAATGGTTGTACGATGCATGGAAGGTTGTCCGTTTTATATACGTTTTAGTATGAGGACTAACAATCGATTTTGGCAACTAGTTAGTTTTACCGATGAACATAGTTGCCATAGGACACCAAAGAATAGACAAGCCAAAACAGACTGGTTAGCTCGTCAATTTGTTTATACCTTAAGACACATCTGAAATGAAGACTAAAGGGTTGATTCTGAAGCCCTTCAAAATGGGCGTGAAGTTAACGATGACCAAGCTTACAGGCCAAGAGAAAGCAATAGATCTAATTCGGTGCTGGTCGTGAATAATTTACACATTTAAGGTATCTTTGAAGAATGCATAAGTTAAATCCAAACTCTACGGTCAAGATACAATGTGTTGTTTCCGAAAGTGGTCCAGTTTTTGAGAGAATTTATGTGTGCTTGGAAGGTTGTAAGGCTGCATTTGCAACCACATGCAGGCCACTGATCGGGTTAGATGCATGTTTTTTAAAAGGGGACTTTGGAGGTCAATTGATATTTGCGGTGGGTAAGAATGGAAATAACAAGATGATGCCGATAGCATTTGCAGTTGTAGAAGCAGAAACAAAGGATTCATGGAAATGGTTCATAAAGTTATTACTTGATGATTTACAATCCATCCATCACAAAGTCTATGGATTTATCTCTGATCAACAAAAGGTACGTTACTTTACGTTGTTGCACTGTATGTTAATTAGGTACATTATAAATCATGAACATTAGGCAGTATGAAATGTATGAACATTAGGCAGTATGTTACATTATGCATTATGAAACATTATGAACTGTTAATGCAGTATGTTATACATTATACATTATGAACTATTAATGTAGTATGTTATTACACATGTTGTTTCAGGGACTGGTACCAGCTATTTTAGAGACCAGTCCATATGTTGAGCATAGGTTGTGTGTGAAACATTTGTACGGTAATTGGAGGAAAAAATATCCTGGACTAGAGATGAAAGAAGCTCTTTGAAGGGCTGCTAGGGCCACAACTATGCCTGGATGGGAGAGAGCCATGAATGACATGAAAAGGCTTAATCCTAAAGCTTGGAAAGACATGATGGATGTGCCTGCTACTTGTTGGAGCAGATCTCACTTTAAGCTACACACACAAAGTGACTTGCAAGTCAACAATATGTGTGAGTCATTCAATAGAGCAATCTTGGAGCACAGAGACAAACCAACCATTACCTTGCTCGAAGGAATCAAACACTACATAACTGTGAGGATTGCTACTCAAAAGGATGCTTTAAGTAAATGCAAAGGTATCATAAGTCCTAAAATCCAAAAAGTCCTAGAAAATAAAAGAGGAAAGTGGGATGCGTGGCATTCTGATGACGATTTTGGTATATTTGGGGTGTCAAAAGGTGTTGAAACATACACTGTTAATTTTCTACAAAAGACATGTGCATGTAGAAAATGGGATCTAACTGGGATACCATGTTGTCATGCTATTGGATGTATATGGTATAACAAAAAGGAGCCAGAAGAGTACGTTTCTTCATATTACAGGTAAACCATTAACATTGTGTATGTCTGTTTGTGTCTAGGAAATCTACTGTCTGTTTCTTCAAATTGCTTAACATATTATGTTTGTCTGTTTGTGTCTAGGAAATCTATTGTCATGGCTACTTATAGCCACATTGTGTTGCCGACAAATGGTCCACAACTATGGCCATCCGAAGAATCTGAGCCAATCAAGCCACCGGTCATGCGGAGAGCAATTGGCCGTCCAAAGAAGAACCACAACAAGACAAATGACGAGCCTAGATATACAAACTCTTTGCCCCGAAATCATCAAACCGTTAAATGTCAGAAATGCGGGAACATGGGACATAATAAACGAACTTGCAAAGGGAAAAGGGCAGCTGAGAGAGCTATTTCGAAAGGTGGCAACAAAAAGGCAAAAGGAAAAAAGAAAGCGACTGGTGCTGCACAAACTATTATCGAAGGAGGGTCGCAAGCACCGCAAGCAACTCAAGACTAGTTATTAGTTTAAATTTTGTTATGTTTTTTGAACCATGTTAATGCTATGTAAAAACAAGTAGTTATGTTTAGTTTTTGGAAACAAGGTTCTGCTGTTAGTTTTTGGAAATAAGGTTCTGCTCTGTTAGTTTTTTGTACCAGGTTGTTATATTTAGTTTTTGAACAAGGCTCTGCTCTTACTTTTACTTTTAAACCAATGGAAAAGGATTAATGATTATAAACTAATAAAGTATGTAAGTTATGAAGACTGGAAAAGGATTAATGATTATAAAATGTATCAGTAATTCCATCGATGAAATGTAGGCAATATGGTGCCTCCTATAATGCTGGTAGTAGAATTTCGTATGCTTGATCACAGTTTGACAGTATTTCATTTCAAGCTACCAATTATGTAACAGGTTTTATCTTGATTCTATATGTTTCGTTGAAGCTTACCTGTATGATCTTTTAAATCTTTACCCTTCTTTGTGCATATTGTGATGTTTCATTAAAATGTTCATAAACGACTTCACAAGATAGGACCTTAGATAGACAAGACTTCAGATGATTGTAGTATATAACTTATAATTCTGATTGAGTAGCTTTATGATGGCCGGAACCAGAAGTATTTCGGTAGATTTCCGTAAGGTTCACTGATATTTTAATGTGATGTTGTTTTCAACTTTATATGTTTTCATTTTAATAGTGATTGAAAAATGCTTCAATTTTCCTGTCTTGATCAATGGTCGCATAAGATGGGTTTTACTTTTTACTGACTGTATGGTGACGAAAAGGCCAGGTTTTTGGCTCAACAATAATTGTGAAATGAATCCAGATATCAACACAATGTATGAAAGAAGTTAACTTTAAAACTATTTTTGGCTTATAATTCCTGTCAGGAGCTGTATTTTGAGCATCTGAAGCAAATGAGATTGCATTTAAGCATAGAAAATCACAACCGAATGGCACAGACTCACAACAAATAAATGGTTATAAATCTGACGGGCACGACCACAACTCACTATTTCCTAATGATTGTCAAGGCGGCTTCTTTGCTGATCAATTTGAGAACCTTGCAAACTTCAGGGCCCATTACCAGGGTACAAGACCTGAGATTTGGGAACAGACCAGTGCAAAATTAATACAATAGGTTAGGTTATGCAGTGAAGCAGGTTAGGTTATGCAGGTTAAATTAACAGTAACAATTATAACAAAAGCAGGTTAGGTTATGTCAAACTTGTAACATATTCCACAGGTCAGGTTAACAACAATTAACAGTAACAAAAAAAAACTTATACATATTCCACATATCAAACTTATACATGTGTTGTAACAAAGACAAACACAACTAACAATAACAACAACAATGACAAAATCAAAACATATCCCAGGAACTTAATTTTCATCTTCAACATTTCTTCATTTTTCTTTGTGTCCCTAATTAGATCCATAAGCTCTTCATTCTTGTCTTTCAAAGATCGAACCATTTCTTTTGCACGACAACTCATTTCTTTATCAACCCATTGAAAATAGTTACATCCCTTTTCCCTCATTACATTAAAATTACCACATCCATGAAATCTTCTTCTAGGATTCTCATGCGTCCATGAAGTCATCAATGGGGATTCAAGATCACGCCAGCATCTAATCCCTCTTTTTCTAAGACCTGAATTGTTGGTTGAGGTAAATGAGAAATTAGAGTCAGCCATTAGTGAAGAAGAAGAAGAATGGAGGTTGATGGGCTGCAAAGGGAAGAGGAATATTGCGCTTCAGTATACTGCAAAGGGAAGAAGACAATGGAGGATGGGCTGCAAATGGAAGAAGAGAGTGGCTTAGGTTTTCACGTTAAGAATCCCAATTAGTTAAGTTTTTATATTAAAATAAATATTTATTTTAATATAATAATTATTTATAAAATATAATATATAAATTAAATACGAAATTAATAAAAAAAATTAAAATAAGTAAAATATGAGTTGGCATGTGACAGGTCATTAGGTTATGCGCCATGTCATCAAAAATTGGTCTCAGATTTGCAAAGGGACTATAATCCTCAAAAAACTATAATTTAGGGACCAAAATTCCGGATTTTAAACTATGGGGACCAAAAATGAAAAAAATGCATAATCGGGAGACCAAAACTGCAATTAAGCCTAAGTTATATAACATGAAGGAGATACGACCACATTAACAACTCACCCATTTCTTCTCTAATAAAGATATACGACTATGCGTCCATTGTGTTCCACACACATTTTCTACCTGATGACACTCTGTCATTACATATATTATGTCAACGAATCAAAGAAAAATCAATCAAAGAGGAACACATATGAAATATAAAGGCCAAAGAATGATGCGAAAATACTAACAATGAAGAAATAGGAACTTGGTAAAAATTAGCTGAAAAGAGCAAAAAGGACAAAGTTACTAGAATAATCACGCGCTGCATCACACATATGATATAGTTGTAAGAGGGGAGTTTTGGCATCTTTTGAGGGGTTCTACGAATTTAGACTGAAAGTAACGGAAAAAAAGTACTGAGAGTGCGATTTCTAGAGCTTTTTAAGTCATTCGAGACCAGGTCTTCAACGAATTTCTCATTCAATCTTCATCTTATTACTTGGTATTTTTTGTATCAATATGAGTAGCTAAATACTCTTAGGATAACTTTTGTATGATAAACTTAACTTTGAACCTGTTGGGGCATATTTTTAATTTTTCAGTGTATGAATTATTGAAGTTATATTTCTATGTTATTGTCTCTTGTGCTTAATGCTTTTTATTTGAGATACTTTTTTGATCTGATTATGGGTGCATATGGAATATTGAACATTAGTCTATGTGTCGGAATGAGGGAAATTATTGTACTTACGCTGGTTGAATAGGGATATGAAATTAATGTACTATTGTATTGCCTAATTTCACTTACGCTGGTTGAATAGCGATATGATATTTCTAGTAGAAATTAGTGAGATATACATCAAAGGATTAGGTATAATGGTTTTGTTAATTTTCCGTATAAATATAATGACTTTATCATTCATGTAATGCATTAAACATCAACTGGGGAGAAAGAAAAGATTTTAAAATCAAACTTAAAAGCCTAAAATCAAACTTTAAAATATAATGACTTGTTCAGTTTCTCGTTAATTGGAAGAGCCAAAGATTAATTACTATGTATTCCTAATGGTACCATTGGAACTTGGAAAGAGCTGAAGAATAAATTTTTGGAAAGATTCTTCACTACCACATAGTTCATTGAAAGAAAAGTTGAAGTCACTAATTTTTGTAGCAAGAGACTGTATCTCTTTATGATTCACGGGAGAGATTTCAATTGCTATTACGCAAGTGTTTGAATCATAATCTTAGCAGCATGGATCAAATGCAGAACTTTATCAAAGGGCTTCGGAGTCGGCCACATATGCTTTTGGATGCTTCAACGAGAGATACAATCATGATTATAATTGAAGCCCATGTAAATGTTGATTGAAAAGATGTGTTTGAATGAATATCGTTCAAAGAGTTAAAGAGTTGTAAAGGCTGAAACTACAGGTACACCAAAAGGCATGTTAACTTTATATGCTCATACTGCATTACTAGCTCAACTTAAATCGTTGAATAAAAAACTAGTTTAAAGAAACTTGAAATTCATTTTCTTCATAATTATCATCACTTACAACATATTCCTCATAAATTTCTTCTTCAGCAAACTCATTATTGCCACCAGTATCCAAACTTACATGTTCTTCAACAGGCCAAGTATTTCCACCTACATCCTAACTTACATGTTCTTCAACAGACTCGATATTACCACCAACATCTTGACTTACATGTTCATCTGGCTCATTATGAATATTTCTTCATCAACAACAAAACTTGCATTTCTAACACTAGTGCATTGTAATTCATCATCATCATCATCAAAGTCTTTATCTAGCTCACTTAGATCCATTATTTTAGGATTGTCTATAATGTGCTCAACATAAACATCTATTACATCAAACCCTATCACATCTTTGCCAAATTGCAGAACATCTTTATCATTATTCAAGGGTCTAGGACTACGAGAAAACTATGCTTAAGATTCCAATACCACATACACCTTATGTCCTTGTAAACCTCAAATTTAATTAAACTCTCAAAATTCTTATATGACATGCAACCCATATCCCAAATCCAATTCATCTCAGATACCATTTTATAGGCTCCTCAACTAATCTCCCCTTATGGTGTATCCTTAACTTAATCTTATGACTCTTAGCTAGCATGAGAATTAATGTAAATATGACTAGATTAAATAATCATGCAATGAAACTACAACATAAAAAACACTGACAGGAAAACATTTGGGATCACATATTTACATTAAAAAACGATGGTGGGCCGCAACATGCTAAATAAAGAAGAAAAAAGTGGGACATTGGCGACTTTTCAAATGGAACAATAACATACCTTACACAATAATTGACTTGATCATTGCTATCTCGTTCAGTTTTTTTCGTCAACTTCACATGAAACAAACAACTTGAAACCCAAAAGTGTCTGATTTCTGCTTGATTGAGAGAAAAATTTACTGATGATTGGTTTGGATTAAGCAAACAACTCAGATCTATGCTTCGAGATAAGTTCGATTGAAAGAGAAGTGAGAAATTAAGATTAGGGTTCAAGTATGAAAACCGAATGATAGTGGAAATTGTCCGTGTTTTGAGTTTGAATTTTAGATGGAAATGAAATTCTTCATTTATTTTGATTATCATTTAAAAATTGATTTTAAATATTTTTTATTAATTTTATAATAAATATATTGTTAATAACTAAAAAATAATAATTTTAATTAAAAATAATAGATTTGACACCGCATCACTATTATACTGCCAACTCATTAATGAGAAGGTTGCATGTCCAAAAAGTCAAAGAAGACCCCATAAATTTTAGAGAAAGTGAATCATAAGGACCATAAAGCTAAATTTTGTAATGTGAGATTAAAATATTAAAATAAAAAAATAGAAGAACTAAAAATACGTTTAAAGATAAATTATTTTAACTATATAACTAAAATTTAAAGTGAGACAATTTCATCTAAAACCAAACCGGTTTTTGTTCGAACTAGTTACAAAGCAGGATTTTGTTCAAACTGATTGGAACTTTAATTCAACAACTTCTTCTTCATACCTATATCCAACTCTTTTAACAACTTCATAACTATAACTGATTGACGAAATATATATATATATATATATATATATATATATATATATATATATATATATATATATATATATATATATATATATATAAATTTATATTTATTAGAAAAGTACAATGAAAAATTAAAAAATCAAAATATTATAATAAATAATATAATTATATAAAATATAATGATAAATTTGATAAATAATGTATTTAAATACACATGTGAATTTAAATTAAATTACGTAATGTTAAAACAAATTTAATGTATTAAGTAATTTTTAAAAAAATTGGTGACATGGAGAAAGAAAAAAAATTAACATTTAAAAATAATAGTAATAATTTGATAGTGACACGTAAGATAAAAAATTAGTTGTGTGAATAATATGTAGTGATCGTGCCTGATCAGAAGGTGTCTTGGCCCAATCAGCAACGGTGGTCCAAAGTGAAAGGGGGGGGTACCTGCAAGATACTCCGATGCCAAAGTAAGTAAAGGCAGAGAGAAGCAAGCAAGTGAGAAGAGAGTAAGAAATGAGATACGACCCTCACTGGGAGGTATTTATAGCCCCCGGGCCAAGATCCGATGGTGGAATCCAAGCCCACTAGCGGATTGCTAGCTTCTGCGTGTGCGAGGAGGCGGACGTGGCCTCCTCCCTAGATTGTCGTCCGGGAAATCCGGGTTTGTTCCGAAGTTCCTGGGAGGTGCATGACGTTTGAGGAGACCCAGTAAACGAGTCCGATATTATCGGGGAGGACGTGGCAGTCAAGGACCGTTGGCCACGTGGCCCCCGCGTGGACACTCCAGCCCAATTCCCAAGGGCAATTGGGCTTAGAATCTTATTGGGCCTAGAACGTGGGCCAGTCCAGAACAGGAGCCCCCCAAGTCTTTGCTCTAGTAGAGTAATTACTTTGAACTGGGCATGTCCTCGACCGTATCCAACGACCTCTTATATCTGGCTAAGCGACGGGCAGAAGTCCGCAGACGCGGTAGCCGCCCGGCGGGCATCTTCGGGTCGTTTATACTCGGGGACGTCTGCATGGGAACATCGGGGAGTGAGGCTAGTGAATCGAGTTTCCCGATCCCCGAGGAGTAGCTCGCCGGCTAAGCGTCGTGTCAGTTTGATGCCACTTGTCATTTTAAGATGGGACTTTTGGCGCCTAAAAGGTGTGACCTTTCGTATGCCCTTGGATTTTTGTTATAAAAGGACTTTTTAGGGTTTCATTTGTTTATTCTCCTCTGATTTTCCAACCAAAAAGCTCTTGAACGCAGAATCTTCCACAACCTCCTAACTCAAACTCTCAAGATGTCTTCAACTCCAAAAGCAGGTAAACATCCCTAATTCTTTGATAATCTCCTTTCAATTCGTGTTTTAGGATGGATTTAGGGTTTATTTTGTATGAATATCACGGGGAGGAGATTGAACATCGCGGGGAGATTCATGCATTTAACGGGGAGAGAGTTGAATCCTGCGGGGAGATTCTTGCGTTTAGCGGGGAGAGAGTTAAATATTACGGGGAGAAATTAGGATGGGACGGGTAGAAGTTGGAATAGTACGGGCAGAAACTTGAATACCACGACCAAAACGTGAATCTCGCGGGGAGATCGTTGTACATTACGGGAAGGTTTTAGCGATTGGTTGATAAGTTTGAGTACGTTGGAGGGGAGTAATCCGCGCGAGGTCCGAGAGAGAGAGAGAGAGAGAGATATCGCCCTGGCCCCTCGCCGTGTCACTTGAGTCGTGGTGGAGGGGTGGATTTGATATCCTCGAATTCACTTTTCTTTGCTGCTTTTCAGGTGTCGGGGATCAGATTTGCGGCGGCGACGAGGGGACAAGCGGACCTCGCCGTGTAAGGCTGGCGCCGGACCTCTCTTGGGTTGCGCCCGAACCAAGGGACTTTCGCTCAGATTTCTCCACTGACTCCTCCAACGCGTTCAATGAAATAGAGGATTTGGACGAGGGATTCGAAGCCTCCTGGGTCGTGCAGATCCCTGGGCCCAGTCGGAGGATCTGCTCGTCTTACTCCTCGACGAGATTCCCCATGTATGAATTCGCATTCCGGGAGGCGGGCTTCCGCCTGCCCTTCACTGGTTTTCAGACAGGGGTCTTCACGTGGCTGGACCTCGCCCCCTCACAACTCCATCCAAATGCCCTGGCCTTCATGCGGGCATTCAAGATCGTGTGTTGTTACCTGGACATAGGTGCCACTCTTCCCCTCTTTTCCGAATCTTCCATCTGCAGCGGCAAATGGTCGGGGACAAGTGTGCCTGGGTGTCGTTCAAGCAATCGGGCAAGCTCTTTAAGCCATATTTGGACTCTGTCCGGGATTTTAAGAAACGGTTCTACGTGATAAAGCCTGTCACAAGAGAAGCCGAGGACACACTGTTCGAGCGGACCGCGGTGATCAACGAGGATGGAAAGGAGGTGAAGAGGATATGGGCGAAGTTTCCCCTTGAGTGGGACAAGAAACATTATGAGCGGGGGCCGGATTTCTACTCCGTGAAGCCCGAGAAGATGGATAGAGACGACCAACTCTCCTATGCGAGATTGGAGAATTTTGTTAAGAGCTTTAGGCCGGCCATCGTGGTAGGAAACGTGCTCCTCGATTCCGTAAATCGAGATAGCCGGCGATACATTCATACCAAGGCCCTCCTCGACTGCGAGTCCGACGAGGACGCGCTGAGGCTCTTAGGTATTTATTTGGAAATGTATAAGGGGAGTTTCCCGTGTATTGACGTGCGCTAAGGTTTTCTCTTCGTTTGTTTTGCAGATAAAATGGCGGCCATGGAGGAACGTATGCTCAAGCTGCGACCCAAGGGCTCTCGCTTGCCCGCCAAGGACCGAGTTACTGATCTTCAACGGCGAGCGTGAGGACACTCACCGCCCGTCAACACCCTTCTCGGCTTCATCCACGACCAACCGCTCAAGAGGCGGAGAGCCGGCGAGGCGAGAGGGGACCTCAGTGTCAATCAGGGATGCCTTCGTGTTGCCTCCTTGCTTCGCTCAGAGGAAACTTTTTGAGGGGAAACCTCCGGTGGTTCAGGCGGTGGAGAGGAAGATGATCTTGAGGCTCGACCCGGTGCGGGGAGAGGTCGAATCTTGATGTCCGCGTTCATCCGGTGCTCGAGACCTCGTTGACCCTCAGCGACGAGATGGACAATGCCCGTGCTCAAGCCTCCAAAGCCAGCGATCGGGCTGCTGGCCTGGAGCTGGACAACATGGCGCAATGGAATGAATTGCAAAAGCTCGGGAGTGCGGATGCAGTGCGAGGTCAATGGCGGTGAGCTAAGGGAGATGAAGGAGAAATGCGAGCCGTTGGTCGAAGAAAGGATCGGTGGCGGCCGAGGTCAAGTTCTTTGAGGAAGCGAGCGACCCTGCCGAGGATGAATCCATGAAGAGCAGGCGTTTGTCTGAAGCGAACTTAATTGCCCGGGTGAGGATCCTCGAGGAGGATACCATGGAGGCGCTGTCCTTCGGCTTCGATTGGGCTGTTCAACAGGTGCAGGTGGTGAACCCCGGGGTGGAGCTGGTGACCTCGGGCATTGGCCCCTTCCACCGCGTGGTCGATGGGGAGGTCGTGGCTCCTGACGAGTGATTTTTTGTTTGGATTTGTTTGGGCCTGCGAGCCCGTTATTTCTGACCTGCGTGCCCTTTGTTTTAATGTTCGTACACTGGGCTGGTGCCCTCCTTTTTGGATATTTGTAATTCGGGCCTAGTGCCCATGAATATTTTGCTAGTCGTCTTCGGCCATTTATTTACCAATGCTTTATTCACATGTTTATACTCGTGTTGTTTACTGTTATGTTCGTTTATGTATACTATGCTCGACCTTGCTATCCCTAGCACATGCTAGGTTTGGGGTCTTGCGTTCTCCGGGCGAGGATGTGATCGTGTTTTAGGGACCACATGCTCGGGGTGTGGATTGTCCGTCATGGGCGGACATCCGCGAGTGCATGGAAAAACCGCGGATCTCGATCGAGGTTCGCATCGAGCGGGTCTTTTCTTATCGTGTTCGAATAAGTCCCGTTTGTGAGTGGCTTAGTGTCTGAGCACCATTCTGCGACCCAAGGCTGAGCTAGGTCTCCGTGGAGGGGTTTGAGAGCCACTAGGCGTTGAGCACGTGGTCGTTCTAGCTCAGCTATAGTATTGTTTGAGCTTTGTAGCATTCCAAGGTCGAGGGTTGTACTCATTTAGATTTTCGGTAATAAGCTCTGTGCCCGTCTTTGCTCGGACGCGATATGGCCCCTCGGTTGGCTGACTTTCCTCTCGAGATTCCTTTTGATTCTGCGGAGGACCGGTGCCGACTTTGAATTCGCTTGATGACCTTTTGGTCGTGGCGTGAGTGTGATTTGTTGCTTCAAGCGCTTCTCGTGAAATCGCCTTGGATCTCGTCGACCAAATCTAACTCTTCGCGATGCCTCGTCGTTTGTTTCCTCCTCAGAGAAATTGATGCCTTAATGACTCTCTAATCTCGACGGGTATGACCGCCTCTATTCCGTACGTTAACCGAAATGGGGATTCTCCCGTGGTTGAATGGGGAGTTGTTCGGTAGGCCCATAGCACGCTGTGCAGTTCTTCTACCCATCATGTTGGCTTCCCGAGCCTCCTTTGAGTCCTCGTAACAAGACCCTGATCGCGGCCTCTGCTTGGCCGTTGGTCTAGGGATGCTCGACAGATGTGAAGTGGTGCTTGGTGCCTAGTCGTGTACAGTGCGGAAGTTTTGATCGGTGCTGTGTCCCATTGTCCGTGGCGAGGGCACATGGAATACAGGCGGGCAAGGGCGTTCGTTTGTAAAAGCGAAGGATGTTGAAGAAGGTGATTTTGGCAAGTGCCTCGGCCTCTATCCATTTCGTGAAGTAGTCTGGCCCTTTATGAGGTACTGTTACGGTAAGAGCCTTGCGTGAAGGGACCGAGTATATCCATTCCCACCGGTGAAGGGCCACGGGGAGGTGGCGTTGTGAGCTCATGAGGTGGTGCGATGTGCATGTCGGTGGCGGCGGCACTTGTCGCATTTTCGGCGTGCTCTTTGGCGTCCTTTTGCATGGTGGGCCAATAGTGGCCGGCATAATGCTGGGAAAGAGACCGTCCTCCCAAGTGTTAGGCGTTAATTCCTTCGTGAATTTCATGAAGGATGCCGCCACTACTCGGCACTTGAGTAGGGGGATGGAAGCCTCGCCCGATACAAGCGCTGCTCGAGGAAGGCGTGAAACATGCCTGGCGTTTGGTGGCGGCGACCTCCGGCTTGGGTGGGCAATTCCAGCAGTGAGATAGTTGAACACGGGGGTCATCCAGCAGTCTGCATCACCGATCGCATTTACGTCGAGTGTCGTCGGGGAACTTCCTATGCTCGGTTGGGTGAGTGTTTCTTGTATTACGGACCGGTTCCCACCTTTCTTCTTTGTGCTCGCGAGCTTGGACAGGATATCTGCCCGGGTGTTTTGTTCTCGGGGGACGTGCCTTATCTCTGCTCGGTCGAAGCCCTTTAGTTTTTCCTTGACAAGGTGAAGGTATTCGATGAGGTTGTCGTTTTTAGCCTGGTAGTCTCCAAGGACTTGCGATGCGACGAGTTGAGAATCGGTGAATATTTGGATGTCCTGAGCGCCTATGTCCTCGGCTAGTCGTAGCCCCGCGAGCAGTGCTTCATATTCTGCCTGATTGTTGGATGTTGGGAAGGCTAGTGTTAACGAATGCTCGATAACGATGCCTTCTTAGTTCTCGAGGAGGGCAGGCGCCGCTCCCGTCGAACGAGAGGCTCCGTCGGCGTGCGAGTCCATGTTGCTACTGGCGCCTGCTCGTGGCGATCATTTCGGCGAGTCGGCGGCGCTTGTGCTTTCAAGGCTTTCCGTCCTTCATACATCGAATGAATTCAGAAAGTTCGAGGACCACCTCGGCATTCGTAAGGCCATGTCCGGACGGGCAGAAGCGCTACGGGTGCTCATGCGCCGCGACGATGGCGTGGGCGAGGAAATAATAGCGCAATCTCCTCGCGGCGATGGCGGTCGACTTTCGATTTCTTGATATCGGTTTCACGGCCCTTGAAGGGCTTTGCTCGTGAAGTAGGCGGGTTTTGCCGTCGCCGGTTCCACGATATGAGTCTACGCTTCTTGCTTCATTGGACACGGCTAAGTACAAATATAGCGTTTCCCGTAGTCGTGAGAGCACACCGGTGGTTGAAAGTGCCCATTTGAGGTGTGGGAGGCTTGCTCGCATTCCTCGTTCCATTCAAAGTTGGCCCTTTCGCAAGAGTTTGAAAAATGGAAGCGCATGTTGTCTTGACACAGCTCTGACAGGATAAAGAGGTGAGCATACCGTTCAAGACTTGGATGGACTTCTTGGACCTGGGCGTGGGCAGTTTGGAGAATGCCCGACATTTGTCGGGGTTGGCCTCAATCCCTCGTTCTGTAAGATAGAAATCGAGGAACTTGTCGGCTTTGACTTCGAACGTGCACTTCTCCGGGTTGAAGCGCATTATGTGCTTCCGAGCTTGGTTGAAGACTTTCTTCAGACGCGAAGCGTGGTCGTCCTCGGCTTGGGACTTCACGATCATGTCGTCCATGTATACCTCGAGCATGTCACCAATCTCGTTCTGAAACACCTTGTTCATCATTTGTTGGTAGGTTGCTCCGACGTTCTTCAGTCCGAAGGGCATTACGTTGTAGTAATAGTTCCCCGACTCCGTCATGAAGGCCGTGCAGGTCCTGTCGGCCATGTCCATGGGGATCTGGTTGTAACATGAGTAAGCATCCAAAAAGCGGGTTTATAGTAGGCGAGTTGTCGACCGATCTATCAATGTTAGGTAAAGGGAAAGCATCTTTGGGACATGCCCGATTAAGATCAGTATAATCAACGCACATACGCCATTTTCCATTAGATTTTTTAACGAGTACAACGTTTGACAACCAAGTTGAATACTTGGCCTCGGAAATAAATTTCGCCTCTAGGAGGTCTTTTCAAGCTTTTGCGACCTCAGCCTTTTAGGCCCTTGCGCCTCGTTGTACTATGGCCCTAGCGGCTGGATCTATGGAGAGCTGATGGAAGGCGACCTCAGGGTCGAGTCCGGGCATTTCCGCTGCGCTCCATGCGAAGAGATCTGCATTCTCTCGAAGACAAGCTCTGAGTTGCTTCTTCGCCAGGTCGGGGAGGTCGGCGCCGATCTTGACGCACTTGCTTGGGTCTTCTCCGAGGGGGACGAGTTCGAACTCGCCGTCAAGAATCGGTGAGTGGATCCACGTCCCTTGCCGTCGACTTAGTCCTTTGCGAATCGGTGTCGAGGTCCTTGTGGCGGCGTTGGGGCTCGATCCTCCGGGTTTTGGGGAGCTCGACACAGGCGTTGTCGGCCCTTCCTTCTTCTTTGGTGGCGGCCGCTTTGGGTGACCAAGGTGCATCCTCGGCCGCGGTGGCACCTCCTCGCGGCTTTGATGTCGCGCGAGATGGTAGCGATGCGTTCCCGTTTGGTGTAGAACTTGAGCTTGGATGGGCGGTCGGAAGGCTGCTGTGGAGTTACGCGGTTGTTACGCCTAGGATGGCGTTGTAGAGAGTGACGGTCAATCACCGAGCGAACTTTGACTGTCGCGAAAACGTCCCCGAAGGTGACGAGGCTCGACGTACCCCAGGTCGGGCGTGGAGCCGTTGAACCTGAAGGTCGGACCCGCGTATGATGATAGGTGAGATTAATCGGTGGGTGTTCGAACGGTGAGTGTACATGACGTCGACCGAGCTGCCTTCGTCGACCAGGATCCTGTGGACTTCGAAGTTGGTCATTCTTGCTTTGATAAGGAGAGGAATATGGGCGTTTGGTGCTCCTCCGGGAAGTTCCTCCAAGTAGAAAGTGATCGGTTCTGATTTGCCGCGGAACTGTTCGAGTGAGACCTCGTTGACTAGGGCCTTATCGATCAGCTCGTCGAACTTTCTCTTGGCCGAGTTAATGGACAGTTGGGCGTCGCCACCGCCGGAGATGACCATGGCCGAGGGGAATTCTTCCCACGGGCTGTGGGTGAATATCGAGCTCTGAAAATCTTCGGGTCTAGTCACCGAGTATGCTATCTGGTAAGGGCCAGAGTCCCCTTGTGGTCTACCCTCTTCCTCGACCTCTTTGGTCTCCCGGGAATTTCGCGATCCTTCAAGCTTCTTGTACTGTCTGAGTCTTCCGCCTTTGATAAGTGTCTCGATCGCGTCCTTGAGGTGGGCCGGATCTTGATCAAGTGGCCGTGACTTGGTGATCTGGCAATACCGTTACATCGCGCTGGTTTTGGGGTGGGTTTGAGCGTCGACCCTCCATCCTTGAACTCAGTAGCCAAGCACTCTTCTAGGATTCGCTCGCGGGAAGCGGTCAGCAGTGTATGTCGGTGAAAGCGTCGGTGGGCCTTCTGCTGGCAGGATTCCGGGGCCTATCCTCGCGTCGTTTTTCATCAGGGCGACGAGACGAACCTGTCTCTGGTCGTCGGTTATCCTGGTGTTTGGAGGCATTCCCCGAGCCTTGACTCCTCGAGTCTCTGGCGCGATTGGCGGCTTCCTTTTCTTCGTAGGTCATATAGGCGAGCTTTGTCGGGAGGCGTCGAGAGGTGGTAGGGGCTCGATGCCAGCGGCTTTCACGAGCTTGTGCGGGGAGGCCCTCTTTCTAGCAGGTACCGCTTCATTTGATCATCACAGGGAACTTGTATGGCTTCCCTGTTGAAGC
>CM038793.1:30836350-30870246 GCA_021764765.1 Vicia sativa | reverse complement strand
ACACATATGATAAGTACTCCAGCTCAATTGGATTTATATGTTGTAGTTAAGGAAGTCATGAAGCCATTGACTTGACCATATAGGACGGTTTTGGCATGCGCATATCGTTAACTATTTAGCACGTGCGCTCCACCGATTTAACTTACCAAATGTAAGAAGAAATTCTTTCATGATCTCAAGAGTTATTATTGGGACTAACCACTTTTATTTAAACGCTGGACTTGATGGAATTTTCCACGCTGTATATTCGATTAAGAAATAGAAGACGCCATTTCCCATGTCATTCATCTCCTTACGGCGGAGCATACAAGACCTCTAAAAACATGTGCCAAAATTCTCCAATCCGGGCCTTTTTCGCCTAACTCAGGGAAGGATGTCCACATCAAGCTAAAATCGTGATCGCCGCCAACGCACCGTAATATTCGAGACGCTGGCGAAATGCCTCGTAAAGGAATACTTGAAGTTGTCTTGATGTTCAAATAGATTTCACGGACCTTCCATCTTCTTTGAAACAAGTTTATACCGTAGTCGCCGATTATGTTTCAAATGGATCGAGGCAATTTTCTCCTACAAATGACACAAGAGTGGTGATAAAGCTTTTTAGAATATAATTTTCCGCCGCTTTGGTGTTCCTCGACTTGTTATCGCGATTTGGGATCTCATTTTATTTCTCAAGATATTTGATAAATTACTATCTAAATATGGCGTGAAACACCGCAAGAGCAACACCTTATCATCCGCAAACCACGGACAAAATCAAGTTTTAATAGTAGATTAAACAAATATTAGAAAAACTGCTTCGCTATATCTCGAAAAGATTGGTCATCCAAGCTTAACGAAGCTTTACGGGTTTATAGGACAGTTTACAAGACTCCTTTATCGGAACCACACCTTTCAAACTTGCTCACGAAAATCCCCGCCACTCCCAAGAGAATTAGAGCATAAAGCTTATCAGCTATAAAGACACTCAATATTACCACCTCATCAACAGAAACCTAATCCCCATTTGACATGAATCGAAGAATTAAGATTAGACGCTTATGAAAACGCTTAAAATTTACAAAGAACCACTAAAATGGCACGAGACTGCTTATCTCGAAAGAATTTAGTGTGAGATGTCGCATTTTATTCAATTTAGACTTAGACTTTTCCCGAAAACTTAAATCTAGATGGTCCGGTCCTTCAAATTACAAAAGTATTTCTAGCGAGCTGTAGAAATTAATACAAGAGAATAGCGCCTGCTTACAGAACCTTAGCTGTTAAAATAAAGATCATCAGATAGATAATGTAGATTATACGAATAAGTTTAAACTCGCAGAATTACCACCTATTTCTCCCGACTAATCTTTCACTAGGCATTTTCACGTTTATGACGTTAAAAACAAATGGGCTTCACGGAGGCAACCATTTTATTTCGTTTTGTTTGCTATTCTATTTACTATCTTGTTTTTGTTTTTATTTAGTTTATTTTATTTGTTTTGTCGTTTATATAAGTACTTTTTCATCTTTTTTAAACTTTTATAAACTCGGCCACGATTTTTAAAACAATTTACTTGCTAAGTGTATTGAAAAGTCTTTTTCTTCTTTACTTTCTCCTCTACTGGTTTCCGATTACTTTTACTATGGATCCCATAACTTTATGAAACCACCTTTGTGAGGTAGAAACCAGGAGACGATTTGGAGGCTCGTCTCAAAGAACCATCATTTAACCTCAGACATGATGAACCCATTATGGACACTTTAGTATAATCCATGTTGTTTACTACATGTTTAACAGCTAGATGGGAGAGAGCACATCCGAAAATAGGTTTATCACTTAATGAGCTCACCTTGAAGTTTCTTGAGTTCATTAGTTTACATCCTCGAATATGGTGTCGGAGCCCAAAAGGAATTATTGCTTCGGACTGGTATCAGTTCACCTATAACCATAGGATTTAGCCTATTAGGATTCCCTGGACCCTTAGCATTTACTACCCCGAAAATGATTTATTGATTTTCGAGCTGGACTATTTCTCGGGTACTTTAACCTGAAACTATCACCCGACCCGTAAAGCATGGATAACAATGAAATACATAACCCAAAGCATCCGTTATTTCCATAAGATTCTTGCCCACACTGCTTGGAAAAGAACAAAACCAAAATGTTGTATCCAAGGATGAACTCTTCGCTTTATCGCTTAAACACGTGACGCTCATAATGCTGTCCCATTCTGATGAAGACCTTTACCCGCATTAGTGAGGACCCTAATGTTCCTCCAGGTGGGAGGATTGGTTACAATGATTGCAATGTTTGGACTACCAACTTAATAATCAGGCACCATTTGATCTATTAGGCCATGAATATTGAATTTTGCTTCAACAACATGATAATAGGAAATTTAGGCCTGCACCTTATGATTACACCGATAAGAAACGGTTGTTACTCTTTTTACCCTTCCGAACCATGCCCGAAGTTAGTGTCCATAACCGTGATAATTGGTTGTATGAATTGAATCCACCCGACCACCCGTAGACCCGTAAACACCACAATCATATTTTTGTTGCCGATAATTTCATGTTCAAAACGAAACATCCCGAAACCCTCCCCGTTACCATGACTTTACAAATATGGTCAAGCACAAGTAGGCCTCGACACAAACCAAGAGAAAACACTACACAATTAAACACCATTCGACCACTTTGATGCTTATAAAACCGACATTGATGGAATCAAGGATGAATTCAAGACTATGCGTCGATCTTATTGTCGACCGACATCACAATGAGCAATTCTATAACATCACCCAAGCTTTAGAGATTTTAAAAGAAAAAATTGGATGAAGCGCTCTAGTTTTTAGTTTTTAGTTTTTCGCTTTTTCAATTCTTAGTTTTTAGAATTTTCCATTCCGTTTTGTTTCTAGGTAGTTTCAATTCTTGGTTAATTACGCATTTCAATTTACAAGTCAATTTACTTCATGTCGAAAGAACAAGCTACTTAATTTGAAGTAATGCAATTGTTTTCAATTTTGAATCTTTAAATCATTATAAATGCTTACAATGTTTTATGGTTTTCCGTTTACGATTTAATTATCCATATTGGAATATGTATGTCAATGGAATAGTGTTATGTTTATGTTGAGTATCCTATGTTCCGCTTATATATAATGTTACCTTGCAAGTATGTTATGTTCTCGTTTAAATTTGCAAATTTGTAGCTCTTACGATCGTCATCTGTTCTCTCACGCACGTAACACGCTCACACGCCGCCGCCCATGTTATGACCGTAACACCTGCTACATCAAGAACCCCGCATATAACGCTTCCTTTTCTTCTTTCCTCAACCTTCTTCTTCTTCTTCCGTAACTTATCAACCATCCCACTCCCTCCATTAACCAAACCATTAACTCTATTCAACCCACCATCAATCCCTCTCCACTTTCAAACTTCCCACCATCTTTTTCCCCTATATATTCACATTACCCGCATTATCCTCTCATTCACCCATTCTAAACCGCACCTCTCACTCAAAAATCCTTGCATGCAAATGGCAACAATCCCCAACCTATTCCCGCGTTGTCCTACGTAATGGTGAGCAAGGTGAAACCCAACGCATTAAGTTTTGAAATTCCAACGCCGTGGTCTGCACCCACTTGTATGCTGACACTGACTGCTTCGAGGGACCTTGGTTTGTGAAGGTGTTCAACGCCTTCTTGAGTGTCAACTGTGGAGCCCGTAGCCAGCCCCAACCCATTTACTAGACACTCACTCGAAGTTCCTCAGTTCCTTCTGCTACATCACTCCACCTGGTTCAACTAACCAACTTTCTGGTGTCGTGAAGTTTCGCATATTTGGTACCGAATACGAGTTCTCTCAGAACGCGTTCGGACAATTGCTTGATTTCTGCACTGAGGAAGGTTCCCACTCCGCGGCATCGCACAACTTCTTGGAGAAGCATCTTTCGACCTTGGCATAGCCTCACAAACAACCGAGCTCACTCCTATGATCATCTCAACGCCACTCAAATCCATAACCCAGCCATACGCTATTTCCACCGCATTCTAGGCAACACAATCTTCGCAAGAGACAGTAACCACAAGTTAAACTCCAAGGAGCTGTTCTTCATGCATTGCGCATTCTCGGGTCAGAAAATCAATGCCGCACCTTTCCTCCTGGCCCATATCCACTCCATCTGCACCAGTGAGGTGGAAAACCTTTCTATTTTGGAGGACTTGTCACTTCTCTGGCTTTAGCACTAAACCATGGTGACACCCTTGGTCATCTACCATCCCGACCTCCGCCTCGCCACTTGACCATTGCAAATCACCACCTCATCTACTTATGACGATGGCAAGTTCCATCCAGGATCCAAACCGCTTATACTAATATTGTTTTGCCTTAGGATCGTGATCGACCGTAACCGAGCCAACCGCTTTTCAACCTTGAAGACCCCGAAGGCCTCCGCTGCTGCTCAAGAAGAACCCTGTCGCCCTTTGATGAGATGCAGGAAGAACTGGATGTAGCTATTCCCGTGCTCGACATACCTCGAAGTCGCCTCTCCTCCCACCGCCTCTTGACGAGATCCTCCAGCTATCCACCATCAAAATCTTATACGCCAGAGCCGAGGGTGCATCGTGAGCGCTTGACGCCTTAGTCGCTGCAGTAACGCTCAAATCTTAAGTGGTCACGACCGAATGAAAGGCTTGAGGAAGTCTCAGATTAGCTGAACGCTCCCGAGATGGATGTTTCATCTTTCGACCACGCAGCACCGACCAAGCTACTCTTCCAAGGTCCGAACCTGCCGCCGCTACGCCAGTAGTTTTTCTCTTTCTTGTTGACCTTGTTTTCCGTTGTATCTTTCATTTAACCTCGCTTATTATATCATAACATGAGACAATGTTTGATATAAATGCTGGAGGAGTATCGCATTTTAAAAATTCCAATTTAGTAATTTCATGTCTATTTTAGTTATATTTCGTTATTTCATTTCTCCCGCTTTATTTAGCCATACCAAAAATTTTCGCATTTATATTCGCATAATCGTTAGTTACCTACTTTTACCGAAATCTTAGTTAGCGTCGAGCGATCCAACAAGAACTATACTTGCTATGACACCTTTGACTTCCACTTACGCCAATCGCTCCTATTTCCGCTATAAATCGATACTTTCAGTTTTAAGTCTTAAATTAGCCCTAGTAGTTTATTCTAGCAATGGCACTGTATCTTAGCACAAGCCACTGGAAAGCCATGAATATAAGTGGATGATCTCAGAATTTATTCAAAATGTTACATGATTTAAGGAAATAGCCAGGCACCAATTAAATCACGATCCTCACCCGATCTTAATCCAACGGATGCGAAGCTTTATAATAAACATAAAATCCATTGTTTTGGTGGTTTAGAAGCACCGTACTAACCTTTAGGCGATTACCAAGCTTTGATCCCCGCATCATGCATTGGATAAAAGAGGGTTGCTACATAATCGTGCCGTAAACCGTTGTATTTTGATCGTAACCACTAACCGGCTATTCCACTACGCTGAGTAAAGATAATGGGCTTAATGATTGCCAAGAACCAAACCGGGTGAACTAGAAACGAGAAACCTCGAGTGAATTATAACGGTATGACAGGACGCTTTTTATTTAAAATCTGATATTCACGACAAGCTTGTGCTTGTGTCATTAGCGTACGTTGTTGTTTCATTCATTTTCTTGGCCAAACTAACTAGGATTTCTTGGTGATTATTTGAAAACAAAGGTATACTAGTTATGTATGCTTATAAAACTTGTCCGATATTTTTAATTGATTATTTTGCTGAGGACAAGCAAAGGTTTAAGTATGGAGAATTTGATAACACGAAATCATATCGTTTATTTTACATGAAATTAGCCGCTTTGTATCATTTGACCCGATTAACTCCCGAATATTTCGAGATTGTCATTACTTTTTATGTATTCACAACTTAGCTCAAAAATGTAAGAAAATATGAAACAATGCAAAAAGCATCAAAAGAATAAGAAACACAACCGTCAAAGATTACAAACTTAATATGGGACGGTCGAACGCCCCGCCACTTAATCGTGAACATTATCAAGAGTGTTACGACCGTAACACATCCACGACGACCGGTGAATACGAGAAATCACAAGTCCGCTTCGTCACACATTCACCACGAACGTAACGCGATTATACCAGCCAAAATATGCACGTGGCTCATGATTACGTATGAGTTATGGAACTCCTTATTTTCTCCAAGTCAAGACCCACGCCCACCACTTCCTCCTCACTACCTCATGCTCCTATATTTTTGAGAATTGGAAGGCAAGCTACGATGGAGGAATTTAGGAACCAACCCGCATTCACTCTATAAATACCTCGCCCTTCAACATCAAATGCACGGAGTTTTTGAGAATTTTCTTTATGAAGCTCCTAAATCAAACCATTATTCCATCAGCTATTATTTTCCGCATTCAACATTTCTCCTGCTCTTCATTTCTTTATTTTCTCAAATAATAATTTCCAAATATTAGAAATTATTATTATAGTTTAGTATTTATTATTCAAGCCTCTTTAACTTTACGCTTCAATTTCCGAATCCGATTTTCCGACCTATGGAAGAAGGATATAGGATCGCTTTATTTTCGTGTTTTTTATTTTTTGGAATTGTTACAAGTATTCTTAATTAATTAATGCAATTTAAATTATTATTATTTATAATGTCCAATTTGTATTTACTTGTTTTACTCCGCATCGTTAGTTTTAATTTCCATGGCGCTAAACCTTTAGTGATGTGATGGGATAGTAAGAGACATTAAATCCGATCAACAACTTAGGCTAAAACTTTAATCAACTTAACTCGGGTATAACTTTTATGCTTAAAAACAAACCTTCAAGCACAAAGAAGATAAATAGGGTTAGATCGAGACCACGAAGTGTGAGGTTTTTAAATCCTGATAGCTAAAGTTAGGTATTTGATTTAAATACGTTGAAAGCGCTTTTTAAACAGACATTAGAATTAATTAAGTTTCCAAAAAATACTAAACACTTATAGGCTAACGAAAAGGTGTAGGTGCTTTATCGAATAACCGGGAGATAAGATCCAAAGAAAAGTGTGAGTCTAGACTTTTCAACTATTATTCTGCTTAGAAATAAGCGGAACTAGGAAGGCTTGAAAAACATGAGAATCATGAGAAGAACCAAAGGCATTGCTTTGAAAATTGATTCAAAAGAAAGTCAAGATAAAGATGCATCGGAGGAAGATGAAAACTTCTTGCTTCTTGTAAAAGGTTAGGTAAATATTTTGGTCATAAGAATAATATTCATAATGCTAACTTTGTCAAAAGAAAGAAATTTTATAAGCATAAAGATAAAGAAGCCTCCACATCAACACAAGATGTCACATGCTATGAATGGAAAGCAAGGTCACATAAAGCCGGATTGTCCAAAACTCTCCAAGAAAATGGATTCAAAGGCAAAAGGAGTTCAAGAACAAAAGGCTTATGTTGCATGGGAAGATAATGAGATAAGTTCTTCATCCGATTCGGATAGTGACGAAAGCAAATCTAGCATTGATGGCTTCACACCACTCGATGATGAAGAAGGCGAGGTTAGTTACGATAACTCTCTTTATGATAATGGTGCACAAGGTGCTATAGATGAACTATTAAATGAATGCAAAATTCTATACAAAACTATTTCATCTCAAAGAAATTAATTTCATCTTTAGAAGAAAAGTTAAAACTATTGAAAAAGAACATAAAGATGAAAAAGAAAAGATGATTAGTGATCAAAAAAAGAATTTTGTATGCAATAATTGTGAATCACTTTCTTTCCAAATTGTTCAATTAAAAAGAGTCTTAGAAAGGTATGAAAAGGACAAGTTGGATTGGAAAAGGTTCTTAGCACTCAAAGATACCCTAAAGATAAAAGTGGACTTGGTTTTCAAAGTTTTCTCAACCAAGTCCCAACAAAACTATCTTTGTTAAGGCTAATAACCAACCAATTCAAGAGAAAGTGAATAAGCCAAAGTAGTTCATCATTATCCTAAAAATAAAAGATTTGTTAAGAATAAATCTTATCCTCCTAGATATATAAGTAATTTTGAACCTACTTTTTTTATTGTGGTATAAAAGGCCACACACCTAATGCTTGCTATATAAGAAACTTTAGTGTTCCAAGTGGGCATTATGTGTGGGTAAAGAAAGGTACTAATTATGAAGGACCCAAAGCAATTTGGGTACCTAACAAAACGTAATTTGTTTTGTAGGAGTGCTTGAAGACCACTTCAAATTTGTGGTATCTTGATAGTGGTTGTTCAAAGCATATGACGGGTGACATAAATCATTTTTCAAATCTTGTTCTAAAGGCCAAAGGCTATGTCACTTATGGAGATAACAACAAAGGGAGAATTCTTGGTAAAGGAAAAGTTGGTGCACCACCTCTCACATCCATTGAAGATGTTCTTTATGTTGAAGGACTAAAGCACAATCTTCTTAGCATTAGCCAACTCTGTGACAAAGGCTTCAAGATCAAATTTACAAAAGATGAATGCTTAATCATTGATGAAGTTACCAATGAGGTAAAACTCAAAGGTAAAAGAACTAATAATATATTTATGATTTCTCTTAATGATCCATCTTTGAAGGTAAATGTCTCATGGCAAACAATGATGACTCATGGCTTTGGCACAAAAGGATTGCTCATACTCATGGAACATTTGAATAAACTAATCAAGCATGATCTTGTCATTGGTTTGCCTAAGAGAAATTTTGTCAAAAATAGACTTTGTGATGCTTGTCAAAAGGGAAACAAACAAAATCATCTTTCAAATCCAAGAATGTGGGTCTACTACAAGGCCACTACAATTGTTGCACATGGATCTCTTTGGTCCATCAAGAACAAAAGCTTTGGAGGTAATGTATATGCCTTGGTTATTGTTGATGATTTTCTAGATATTCTTGGACTTTATTTCTTGTGCAGAAAAGTGATGCTTTTAAAGCCTTTAAGAAGTATGCAAAGCAAATACAAAATGAAAAATCACTAAAGATTGTATCCATAAGAAGTGACCACGGTGGAGAATTTCAAAATGCATCTTTTGAAGAGTTTTGTGAAGAACATGGTATCTCTCATAATTTTTCAGCACCAAGAACTCCACAACAAAATGGAGTAGTTGAAAGAAAGAATAGGTTTCTAGTGGAACTTGCAAGAACGATGCTTAGTGATGCAAATCTACCAAAGTATTTTTGGGCGGATGCGGTTAGTACGGCATGTTATGTCGGAAATCGAGTTATCATTAGACCTATCTTGAAAAAGACACCATATGAACTCTTCAAAGGAAGAAAGCCAAACATTGCTCACCTTCATCTTTGATGCAAATGCTTTGTCCTCAACAATGACAAAGACAATCTCGTAAGTTTGACGAGAAAACCGATGAAGGTATATTTCTTGGTTATTCACTTTCAAGTAAAGCATAGAATTTATAATAAAAGAACTTTAACTATTGAAGAATCTATGCATGTCTCTTTTGATGAAACTAACACCTCTAAAGAGGAAATAGTTGTGTGTGATAATGATGATATTATAGATTTACCGGAAGAACTTTCAAATAATCAAAATGTGAATCAACCGAACATCATCAAGAAGTACCACAACAAGATTCAAACATCAATGATCTACCAAAAGAATGGAGAACTCATAGAGATCATCCTATTGACAAAATCATTGGTGATATTAGTCATGGAGTTACAACTAGATTAAATCAAAGATGCTTGCTTAAACATGGCTTTTGTTTCTCAAATTGAACCTTCCAAAGTTGATGAAGCCTTAGGAGACGATCAATGGTTAATTGCAATGCAAGAAGAATTAAATCAATTCGAGAGAAATCAAGTTTGGGAACTTGTTCCTAGGCCAAGTGATAAACACATCATAGGTACCATGGGTGTTTAAAACAAACTTGATGAGAATGGTATAATTGTTCAAAACAAAGCAAGATTGGTGGCTCAAGGTTACAATCAAGAAGAAGGAATCGACTTTGAAGAAACATTTGCTCAGTTGCAAGGTTAGAAGCTATTCGCTTTTACTTGCTTATGCTTGTTCATTAAATTTTCAGCTTTATCAAATGGACGCAAAAGCGCATTCTTGAATGGCTACATCAATGAAGAAGTCTATGTCAAACAACCTCCGGATTTGAAGACTTCAAAAATCCTTCACATGTCTTTAAGTTGAGAAAGGCTCTTTATTTAAGCAAGCACCAAGAGCATGGTATGATAGACTTAGCAATTTTTGTGTGAAAAAGGTTTGAAAAGGGTAAGGTTGATAAAACTTTGTTCATTAAGAAAATCAAAAGTAACACTTTATTGGTTCAAGTCTATGTTGATGATATCATTTTGGATCGACTAACAAAGAAATGTGTGAGGAATTTTCATTGATGATGCAAGGAGAATTCGAGATGTCTATGATGGAAAGATGAACTACTCTTGGACTACAAATCAAGCAACTAAAAGATGGAATCTTCATCAACCAATCTAAGTATTGCAAAGAACTCTTGAAAAAGTTTGATATGGATAATTGCAAAGCAATGAATACTCCAATGGGTTCCGGTACATATGTTGATCAAGATGAATCTGGTATTCCAATTGATATCACAAAGTATCGAGGTATGATTGGTTCTTTATTATATTTGACGGCCAGCCGTCCTGACATTATGTTTAGTGTTTGTCTTTGTGCTCGCTTTCAAGCAAATCCAAAAGAATCTCATCTAATGGCGGTCAAGCGGATTATGAAGTATCTCAAAGGAACGACAAATGTCGGCTTATGGTATCCAAAAGGTAGTGTTTGCAATTTAATTGGTTATTCTGACGCGGATTATGCAGGTTGTAAAACTGATAGAAAAAGCACAAGTGGTACATGTCACATTCTTGGAAATGCATTAGTTTCATGGGCTTGTAAAAAGCAAGCATGTGTTGCTCTTAGCACGGCCGAAGCAGAGTACATAGCAGCAGGTAGTTGTTGTGCACAAATTCTTTGGCTTAAGCAACAACTCCGTGACTACGGACTTGATCTCGGATGCATTCCTCTTCGATGCGACAACACAAGTGCAATCAATATTACCAAAAATCCGGTCATGCACTCAAGAACCAAACACATCGACATTCGGCATCATTTTCTCCGTGATCATGTACTTCAAGGAGATGTCGAAGTCACTTTTGTGGATACTCATAATCAACTCGCAGATATCTTTACGAAGCCGCTTGCTCGTGAACCATTTTATAAGATTCGAAGAGAACTCGGAATTTTGGATGAAAGTGATACATGAAATATTCAACTTCAATTAAGGTGCACTTGTTATTATTTTTTTAAATTTTTTATCAAATGCATCTCTTCTTCTACTCCTTCTTATATGTGTTTCATGTGCATAAATATGTGTGTTACATGTTTCAAATACTCAAATAATTATGTATATATGTTTCCACATGCACTTAAATAATTATGTAAAATTTTTGCAAAAATAAAAGAATTTTTAGTTTTCTTCAGGGAACCGGTTTCCATATGGAGGAACCGTCCCACGTTGATATTTTGTCTCGAGCGCTTTTGAACTCCGTAACCTGTTACCCCCACTGGAACCGATTACTCAAGACAAAGCCAATTTTTTACATTTTCCTTATAACTTTGTTTTGCTTCTTTTATTTTATAACATATGTTGTGTTTTGTTAAGTGATTTTTAAAATAAGCTCTTCATTCTTCTTCACTCCAACATCACCTTCAACCTTCATTCTCTTCCATCAACACCCATTACACCATACCTCCACCTACTCCTTCCTTATTCCATATTCCATCACAACTTTCATTTCTAACCCCAAAATGAAATCCTCTTCAAACCCTAACTCTCCAAAAAGCTCCATAACTCATCCATGGCTTCAAGAGCAACAAGGTGCTAAGGAAAACAACAGATTGGTGAATCCAAATACCTAAATGAAGGAAACCGTCCTACACTCAAGAGTAGGAGACTCACGCTCAATATTCGGAACAGAGCCCTATTACCGCAAAGTATGGTAAACTTTCTGCTTTTTCCCGATCATAGCCTGCTTTCGCTAGTCTTACTGCTAAGGTGGATTTATTTGTGAGTGAGCATGGATATATTTACCCGATTTGGTTAAGGAGTTCTATCAAAACATGTCCTTAGGTACAAATGAGAATGATGAATTTGTTTTGACCTCCTCTGTTAAACAAGGATATTTGCATGGATATTGAAACTTTGGAAGAAGCTTAAGGGTTCCTTATGAGGGTTGGTTCGGTTCCAGGGTCTATACCAGATGAATGGGAAACCTATAGTAAAATTGAGGTCTTTTTGAATTTCTGTCGAGAATCTCAGAGGGCTAGTGTTAGGCAACAAAATGCTTCTAAGTTGCATATGTTTGGATCCAACTTATCTGTTAGTGATAGGATGCTCCATTACATTATAGCTTATGTGTTGCTTCCTAAAACTCCAACCACTCCCGTATCAATGAGTTTGAGCTTCAAGTTTTATATGCTTTGAACCAAGGGATTCCTATCAATTGCTCTCACCATGCTTCATCATATGAATCACCTCGCTCACTTAAATGGTGGTCTCCCATATGCTAGACCAATTTCAAGAATTATTGAGCGAAATGGTATTTCTTTGCGAGAACCCAAAATTGAGATGACCGAAAAGACTCGTAAATCAATGTCAAGACTGTCCTCAAGAACACGGTATTATTGTTGACCTCAAGGAAGATTTATTTATAAAGAAGATCATGTAATGCTCCTCCTCCCATTCAAGGTGGTTATACATTGAACTATTGTTTAACAAAATGTGTTCCATAGAAACCACAATTGCCAACAACCATGGGAAAACCAGTTTGAGCATGCCCTCCTTCGACGCCAAAACGAGACCTTATCAAAGCTCAACGAAACCAACCCATGACCAATGATGAGGAAGATGATAATGAAATTGGTGATGGAGATGATCAAGAGGAGAATGAAAATGAAAATGACAATATGGATGAATAATTTCTTTTATGACTTATGTTTTGTTTAGATGTTAATTTTCTTTGTTTTAGACATTGTGTCAATTATGGTTTGTTATGTTAAGACTTGTTCTCATTGTTATAACTTTTTTGTCATGTTTAGACAATATAACTTATATTAAGCTAATATGTTCATTGTGTTCTTTTTTATTTTTAACTTGCATATCTTTCCTTTGCATTTCAATATTTTATTCTTTTCCCATTCCTTTTGCTAATGACAAAGGGGAGAAGATATGTATATGTTTCTCTAACAACAAATTGTAGCAAACATGAATTTTAATTTGTTCAAGTGGTCTCCAAGTCATAAATCAAGGGGGAGCTTTGATTTAGGGGGAGCCTCTATATAACTTCAAATTGCCTCAATTGTTGGAAGAAAACAAATGATTCTTAATTTCAAATAAAAGGTTGTCATCATCAAAAAGGGGGAGAATGTGAAGTCAAGATGCATTATCAACCTTGCCTCCTAATGTTTTGATGAAGACAATAAACAATGAAGACTTTGATGCAAAAAGTAATGGATCAATTCATCATAATCAAGTCTTGAAGAATCAAGAACAAAATGTCAAAGGTTATGCATTCAATCTCAATATATGCATTCAAGTGTTCACAAAATAATACATGCATCCATAAAAAATGTTAAAAATATTATACATTTCAAAGTTAAGATAAAACACTTTTGAAAAACAAATTTTGAAAATTGTGTTGAACCGTTCCTCTATATGGGAACCAGTTACCCAAATCTCAAAACCATGCCTCGAAATTTGTATGGGAACCCGGTTCTATCCGGGAACCGTTCCCTGTAAAAATTCAAATTTTTAAACGTTGGTTCAGCAGGAACGGGTTCTCCCAGAGGGAACTTCCCACGAACCAAGATGAAAAATACTTTTATTTTTGGGCGATTTTCATGGGTTCTTTGTATTGAAGCATGGCAACTTTTCATGAAGTAATACACTTTTGTAAAGGTGTTTTTACAACATAAATTCTGAAATTTTCAAAATTAAATCACTTTCTTCAATTACAATTTTCTATATTCAAAAACTTCCAAAACTTCAAATATTCTCAAGTGTTCTAATTCTAATATTTTATGAAACTTTCCATGCATATTTTTCATCGAAAAATTATTCTAAGTTTCATATTTTCATTGTGAACACTTGCATTCATTGTTTGAGAATTGTTTGCTTGAAGAAGAAGATCAATCCAAGATTGATATAGTATACTACAAACTTCAAAATCTCGTGTATAAATTCAAACACATTTATTGTTTTTCTTGTTGTCAGTGATTGTTGGAAACAAGTTGTGCATTGAAGAGGATTGTTCTTCTTGCACATAGTGTTGTTAGATCTTAAAGGTTTTAAGAACTTTGGTCTCCCTATAGGTTTAGATAGTAAGCATAGGCTGTACAATTATTCTAAACTATAGTGAAATCTCTTTCGTGTTGGAAAAGGACCGAGTACTCGGATTGTGAGGAACCATATATCGTGTTCTTTACTTTTCCGCATTTATCGCTTTCATCACCATAACCAAGGAAAGATAAGAACTAGTCAAAAACCTTCAAACACTTAACCACAAAAATTACTACAAGTTCTCTTATAAAACCAAATAAATTTTTATATACCTAATTCACCCCTCTTAGGCACTCTTAGACTTACAACATGATGAGACATTGCGCATTCTTATTTTGTAAAATAGTCATGATATAAGAATACTTATTATAGATTTAGAAGGGTTAACATTAAATGGGAAAAAGATTTGAAGGAGAAGGGTTAACATTAAATGGGAAAAAGATTTGAAGGGTGACTTAGTTGTGTTTTTTTATTGAAATTTTTGTACCTTTAGTTCATCTCGTTTTGCAATTATTCAAATGACCAAATCAATCGTATACGTACACTCCTTATTTTATTTTATGTCATTTGTTTACCTAGTCGCATGTGTGATCCCTTTGACTTTGTAGATGTTAAAATACTCCTCGTGGATCGATAATATTCACTCAACACTTGTGAGTTTTTGTCGATACAATGTTATTATAATTGCATTTTCTTACAACCATTAAAATGATATTGTTTGAGAATTGTTGATTATCTCAACAAGCCATATTAAGATATTACATTTAATATTAGGGTTATTTCATTTTAGTTATTTTATTTTATTGTATTTTTTTCAATTTTTTACTTTACCGATATTATTGAAGGCGTTGTTTGTTTAGTTTATATGTGGTGTTCGTGAATTTACAATTCGATCCATAATTTGAACAGACAACAAAGGTAATTAGAAAACTCTTTTTGTAACTAAACAACGAGAGTAAAAGATGTTAATCCATGGTTCTAGTACAAGTGGATCGCCTAAAATAATTCCACTTACCTCACCTCAAAGAAGTCCACTTATATGTTCTCTAGGAGACTTTGGGTGATGGTTATTGATGACAATCGCATTAGATAGTTTTTAATAGCAAATTCGGATGAAAACATTTGAAATAATGAGAAAAGTCAAGGAAAGGTGTGAAGAATATAGCAAAACTTCAAAGAGTGAAAGAATTGGAACTTAAGAAAATTATGAAGAAAAGAGAAGAAAAAAGCAACTTTGGCCCCTATATTTCATGCGACGCGATACATCCCTTCATGGCGCGATCTAGGTGTCATTGTATGGCGTTGTATCTCATTGTATGATGTTGCGACAATTTTGACACGCTACAACTTTAAATAGAGATTGTTGGCTACTTATCGGGGTTTTGAATTTGATAGAAAGTGGTGGCTTGGGATACAAAGTGAAAATTTTAAGTGCTTTATAAACTATTGAAGATTTTATCTTCCTTGATTTCCATGTCCTCTCTATCTAAAAACATGGTAATTGTTATATGCACTATGAGTAGCTAGATTTCATAGATTAAGTACTTTTAGACAAACATGTTTGTACTTGTTGGATCATATATGTTAGTCTGTGATCTTTGACTCAAACATAATCGACAAGAATGGGGATGTGAGATAAATACATAGAAGAAGCGCTAGTAGTTGAATCATGTTTTCGACACCAAAATTACAAAGATTAAAGGAAACAAATTGATTCTCGATAGAGGCAGTTGAAAACCATAAGTTGTTTCTATAGTAGTGGTTTTGTAATGATTCAAGAACCAAAGACATGAGAAAGAAAAGTAGGGATAAAGGTCCATATAATTGTGTACGATCAAGAATTGATGATGTAAAAAGTATATAAATAGATTTCGCTTCACGTGACGGTGCTCACATTATTTCATTGTTGTTCTCTATAGAATTCAAACATACAAGTCAATGAGATAAATAATTTGTGAGAAATGCATGAATCGGCGTTGTTACTCAATTCTTTTTATGATTTTCGATGTTTACTTTATCCTTTCAAGAACTCTTGCATTTTACTTCTTGAAATTTTAACCCAATTGTTCAACATTCAAACGCTAAGTTATCAAGCATAAATACATTTTCTCAAGTTATTTTGTACAAATTGTCCTTAGAATTCTTTCAACTTTAATCCATAAAGTGAAATAAAACCTTTGGTTTGTTTAGTGAAAATACCATTTAATAAATTGGCACGCCCAATGATACCTTTTTGTGAAAAAAATGAAACTTTTGCCTAAAAGTGTTTGTGCTTTTATTTTCAGTTTTGTTCTTTATGCATGCAATGTTCTCAATGTTTAAGTGTTTATGAATCTAAGGAGTGGTAAGATTATAGAGATGGCTCGACAATCGTAAAAAAATCCTTCCCTTCCCCAGAACGACGCTCCAAATGAAGAAGTACAACATGTCAAAGCGACGGTTGGTGATGTAGATACTTCAACATCGGGTGGAATAAATTCTCCGTTTGTGAGTAAAATGTAATTTTCTGCGACATTACTAGAAGTAGTGGTTCTCCCATCAAAATCAACTATTTTTCCAACTACTATAAGGATTACACAAAATACTATAAGATACCATAGGCCCTAATTTCTCACAAGCTTCACATTACTCCATGGTAGTAGGAAATATCTATATGGCATGCCAACCTCCATGGTGGAAGACCTAAAACAAATGCATCTATATATGAATATAATGCAATGACTATCACATCTTCTTTTAATCAAAACTTTGCATCAGGATTGCTATAAGAAATTCTAGTTGAATGACACAACCTCAAGAAGGGTTAGGACACAACCCTCAGGTTATGCGACCTTTAAGTACTAGTTCCAACTTGGGTGTGAGGAAATAAATGGATGATATCAACCATGATATGGTCAATATTCTTATGAAACAAATTGGTATTGTGTTTAATCATGTGATCTAAAACATAAACTATACTTACCAATAATTGGCGTATCAAATAGGTTATATTATTGATTTATTTGGTGCTCCCCAAGTGCCTATTCAACCAGTTCTTAAAATCAAAGAAGTTGGGTCAATTCAAAACCTAGAAGTTGCAAACAACAAAGGTTTTTCTAATAATCAAGTTCAACAACAGGTTATGTCTCATCCGACCGAACAGTCCATACCCAGGGTAGTCAAAGGAGACTTAGGTTGAAATGGCCTAGAGGTAGTATTGGTCAATAGGAACCACAATGCAAACCAAGTGGTTAGGAGAGTCCAACAAAACAATTTCAGGGGAAAAAATAACATTGAAAATATGGTTGGACAAACCTTAGCTCAAAATGGTCTTAACGTTGGTCTTCATAGACCGAATTTTATCCATGCCTTGTTTAAGTATGTATTGCAAACTAAACTCCTAGGGGTTGGAAAATCCCTAAGTTCACTATGTTTTAGGTGACACTAGTTAATTCATCGTCGACTTAATTCCTGAACATGTGCAAGATTAAAGGCTCTGAGTTAATTATTTTCCCTCGATATAGTAGACAAGGAAGGTTGGTCGAGATGACATAAGGACATAGTTTGCTTTTTACAAAAGAGGAATTCTTAAGGACATATCGAATGCTACTTATGTTCCCCTACCAATTATTAGATGATCGCAACTTATCTAGATGGGGATGAATAGATCCCAAAGTAAAAATAAATTTTTAAAATTATTATTTTAAAAGCGAATGAAAACCTATGACAAGCGGAAGTTTTAGCCTAGATCAAACAAGTCGTCTAAACTGAACCGATTATTGGAAACTTGTATTGATCGTGACTTTATGTGTCTTAAAGAATCTAGACCGCAAGTATAGAGTCCTATAGCGTGTAGCTTTAAATATTATCGAATCCCAATGGACTAAATGTCGACTTATCGTTATCTAAGGTTACTTAAATCTAAGGCTATTAATGTAATAATTGGGTTTAGGAACCTTAAATGATTATAATCTAGTTTAGATTCAGATGGGGAATATTGGTAAGTAACAGTCGGACTTTGGGAATTTAGCAACTCATCGACTTAAACTCGAATTATCAAAGCAGTTTCAGTAGGAAATATTGTTTGAAAACCCTCTTCTCACACTCTCGTGTTTATTGATTCAGATCCTACTCAAACCTAAGTGATTGCTCTCGCTGTTTCAATTAGAGTTTAAAAATAGTTTTTGAAAACAATAAACCCAATCAACTTAAAAGCTCATCAGTATTTTAAGTCGATGCACAATTACTACTATCCAGTTATTATCTCAAACTCTCGTTTTATTGATCCTAACTTCTAATATGTATTTTACTCTCGTAACAAAATAGTTGGTATTTAGAACTAGTAATTCAAACCAAAAAGTTATTCTTTTAAAACAGAATGAATTGAATGGCGTTGCTAAACCCCGTCGACTATATGAACTTACATACCAATAACTAAATTTAGCCTAGCATGTTATATAATTTAATTATAGCGCAACAGAAATAAAGAATGTCAGATAATTCAAATAAACCACGCATTTCAGACAATTTTGGCATAAATAAATAAAACAATTAAATTAAACATAAAAATAGAAATATGGAATATTTGGCTAATCTCAGTGTCTCCACGGTCGATGAGATATGCCCTTTGTTGCTCCAAAAGTAAATACGATGAAGGAAATAAAAGGCACGATTCTAACGTAAGGTTAGAATTAAGAAAGGTTCGAAGAATCCCTCGATGTGGAAATTACTACGAGAAAATAGAAGCAAATACTAAAACTATAAAGTAAACGTGAATCGGCAAAAAAGGCAAAGAAAAATAATCTGGAAAAATCGGCATACATGAAATGAAGGAAAAGAAAGTGTGAAAAATGAGGATTTAGGGTCCTATTTATAGACTGGAGGTGCGTGATCTTTGAGGATTTTCTCCTCCGATCCTCTCTCAGAGATCGCCACGGACCGTTGAGCTAGGGCGACGGCAGTCACGCCACGCTTCTTGAGGAAGTCTTCTTCCCGCTTCGTCGCACCGTTAGGGCACGTGGCGTGGTAACGATAGTTACCCCTTGTGGGCTCGTGGGTGTTTGCGACGTTGGGATGGGCCTTGTGCCTTCTTTTATTTTATTTTCCAAAACCCTTTTACTTGTAATGCACCCATATTTTGCCATACACCCACAATTGAATAATTGCTCTTCTTTGTGGATTTTGAGTATGATTTATCTGACTTTTCTCGACTTTCTTCACACATGCCTTGTAAACATTAAATTCTTGAAAACATAGAAAATACCGACATAATACGAATAAAGGGTAATTTAATTCATTAAAATGCAGATAAAATTCATGTAAATTAATCCAAATATTAGATACATTTTCGGGTTATCATGTATATGCGTAATTTACCAAATGGAATATAAAAAAATGATATGAACTAATTCAATAATTTATCAATCAATCTTTTTACTATGATCACAATGTTAACCTGTTTCTAATGAAATTATTGATAAAAATAAAAGTTAGAAAATTATCAAACACTTGGTGTGCAATCGATTTTTAGATATTCCTTTTGACTTTGTTGATATGAAATACCACTTACAATATAATTGATTGTAATTAATTTCAAGTTAAACAATCAAAGTATTTATCTATACGTATCGATTACATAATCAATGAATTTAACAATTTGCTATAGAAAGTAAATGAGAGATAGAGGACACACGTATTTTTTTAGGAAGTTTACCTATCGTCCTTGTTATGGCAACGCCTTCCCCTAATTCCAAATGGAATTAAGATATCAACCTTAATTTGCAAAAAAGTTGATTACAAGAGAAATGTAGCAATATAATCCTATAAACCCAATGTTTGATGTTGATTCTAACCCTTTGTCCCTTGATCTTGAGCTCGACCAAGTATCTCGATAACACGAATTGATTCACTATCACATGCTACTCCTTTACAAAACCCTCGCTCTTCAAAGCTTACACTTAATTAAATCCACCGATTATCGTGTCCCAAGATTTCCAAACTATTCACCGTCCCACGCTACTCCTTTGACCAAACTCGTTGTTCTTCAAAAATTTCACTTGATCGAAACCAATATTTGCAAAAAATTGTGTAAAATATTAAATCAACATTATGATATTGGAGGAAACCCTGGTTTTTCCCAATGAAACCTCAAACATTCTCAACCTAATTTACGGTAAACCAACCTAAACCGGACGTTATCAACACAAGTCTATGAAATTTCGCAAATGATACTTAATGTCAAAGTGAATGTTATGAAACCGTATTTGAAAACTGCTTAACAATCTAAATAATAAATTAAAAGCAAGAAAGAAGACAATCAATTGTTAACCCGCCGGTGTGTAACTACACCTACATCCGGGGCTACCAAGCCGTGGAGGAAATCCACTATAAGAGGTATTAATTTGAATAAACCAATGTTTATCTCCTTCACGTAAGACCTACCTAATGCAACTTCAATCTAAGTCCTACTTAGACCTGAGTTCCTACTCACTCCCCCTCAATCACAGCAGTGATACTAATCTAATACTTAATAGAATTATGAAGACATTCTTCAATACATGCTTGATTTTGCTTCAAAGCTTTAATCAAGAGACACAACACTGTGCTTCAAAGCTTTGAGTGATAAAACTACCCTTACAACCAAATCCTACTCCAAGGAACTTATCAAAAGATAATTGCTTGGCTCACAAGAATTACTAAAACACAAGACAATCTACCTTCTTCTTCTTCTCAAAAAGCGCAAAGAATACAATCAGGATTCATGAGGTAATATAGAAGCAGTAGAGACTTCATCTTGGCTTCCACTAAAAAGATAGGGTTAACCAAAGTTAACCTAAAGACTTGGTCTTGGGCTTACAACATAACAAATTAGGGTTAAGCAATGTTAACCTAATATCCACGTGAGCATATGATCTAAACATAATAATCCAATAGAACAACCCAATGTAATCTTGAAAACTCTTAGAAAATAAAACCCGCACAATGACTTATTCAAGATGCAGGATGTCTTAACATTAGTCATGACATCACACATCTTGCTTATCGATCTTGCGTAATCCAAGACATCCGATCGTTGCATAATCATTGTGTTATGCAAACATTCGGTTGACTGTAGAAAACACCTTCTTCGAATTTGACTTTAAGCCGTAATGTCATGATGTAACACGGGAGAACCGACTTTGGATTGTTTTGTGTTTGATCGCAAATGTTATGGATAAAAAGAATCGCCACCGACTTTTCTTTTATCCAATTAAGGGAAGGTGAAAAGAATGTAAAAGACTTTCGCTTAGATTCTCGAAAGGGAGTTGGTTATGAAAAGGGAAGGTATTAGCACCCTTTCCATCTCAGTAGTTATCTACGGGCTCTTAATTACTTTAGCTCACTTTGAAATTTGCTCGTGTGTGTGTGTGTTTGAAAAGATGTTTTGAAGGAATTTCGCTTTGAATTGTAATGATTCACGCTGGAATGTATACAAAGTGTTTGGAAATGTTTCATTTTGGAAAGAACTTTGCAATGATTCAAGCCGGAATGTATACAAAGCGCTTTGAAAATGATTTTTAGAAATTGTGAGGTGAAAAGTGTTTTGATAGAGCAAGCAATTAAGAGTCTATTACCTACTCGTAACGGTCGCTTCCGTGTTATTTTACTTTCCTTTAGAGTAGTGTTATCCACCATTAGTTGGTAGGTAACCCTATTTGTTGGATGTAAAGGGACATTCGAAGGGACATCGGATGGTCATAGAGGCAACTTGTAGGAGTATCCTAGCACATCGTAGGGACAATCATCACTTTGAGGGCAACAATCGAGGGACTAGATCATGTATTCGTAGGCAACATCGAGGGTCATCGAGGACTATGATCTTTGATTCAAGGGACTATGATGATATGTTTGTAGGCACGGTGCTTAAGATACCCCTACGTTCGAGGGACTTGACCATTTATTCGAAAGGCGACGAGAAAGAATACCCTACGGGGTGCATGTGTGAAGAAAGTGTGTTAAATTCATATATGTTATCTTGTGATTAGAGTTTTCTATGTTGATTTTATCTTGCCATACACTAATTACTAGCAAATTTATGGGTGCGGAAAGTAAATTGCGGAAATATAAAGTGCGGAAAGTAAATCCTACACTATTACATGGCTTTGGGGCAGTTACATAATTGAGGAGTGCGGAAAGTAAAACCTAATTAAAACTATTACATCCCATGAGCAGTTACATAATATTGAAAAAGAAAATGCGAGAAAATAATCCTAACTATTACAACCTGGAAGCAGATACAATAATCGGAAAAAGAATCGAATTGCGAATAATAGAAAATAATGTTAGTGAAAAAGATTTTTGAGTTAGGGAAAGAGTTTTAGGGGTTAGTAAACCTAATTAGATGAGAAAATAAGGAATTTTTCTGGATTGATTTTAGTAAGCAAAAACAATTAAAAGTCAATTTTTCGATTAATTAACAATTAATTAAAATATGCATGCAAAATATAATTTTTTTATGTCAAAAATTAAAGAAGTATTTTTCTGACCTAAATGCAAAAAGAAATAATATTTTTATGGTTTTTTAATGCATTAGAAAAATATTTGAAAAGAAATTAAATTAGAAAAGAAAATATGAAAAGAAATAAGAAAATATGTTAGTTTTGCAAGTGATAAAAAGAAAGTGAGGAGCCAAGGTTCGAACCAAGGACCTCGAGTCACATCGCTACCGCTTTGCCACGGACCAACCCGTAGTTCGTTAGCAATATGAAACAGAATAATTATAAGTGAATTAATTTTCTGAAAATCAATTAAAACAAAAAACCGCGCCAAGGGTCATCGTCCCCGTTTAAATTTCCAGGTCTATACCCACGGTTGTCTTGTGTTGTTATAGCCTTTACCCATTATTCCCCGTAGCTACATCCCGCAAAATCAAACCATTCATAATACACAAAATAAATTAATTTTGAGGACATCAATCGATTGGAAATCCTCTCTCAATATGATGGTGGCTCGGTTTGGGCTAATTTTGTCTTAAACGGAAAATCCTAATTCGAGCACGAACCCTAGCCATGGTGGATTCCTATTCTCGCACTCAAACTCGATTAAACTATGCGAAAGCTTCAAACTTCATCACAAACACAAAGACATGGTTAAATTCAATTGATTATGCATAAAAGTATGAAAACGATTTTGAGTTCAAAGTATGCAAACCGTGATCGTGTTCGGTGATTCTAGGGTTTCGCTTGCTTATGAGTATCTGGATCGACTTGGGACCTCCAAAGAATCGATTGTAATGCTTGGAATGGATTGAATTGAAGTAAAGTTGTGGCTGCTAGGTTGCTTGAATGCCAGCTTTTGAAGCTTGTTAGTTCTTTTTGGTCGATTTGCCCTGTGCACTTGGAATCATCATGTATTTATATTGTAATGAATTAGGTCAAGAATTATCAAAAATATCATGCCAATCAATGAAAAATTATTTGATTTGGAATCAAACCAAATATTTCCTTTTGAGCCAATTTTAATCAAATCAAATTGCCAATCTTACTTATTTCAAATAATCAAATTAAATGGCTTGCTTGGACCTCAAGGATGAGAGAAAATCCATCTTGCACTTAATTTTGATTTTATATCTTTTATTTTAATTAAATTGGTTTTAAATGAATAAAATCCAAAATAAATTAAAATAAAAGATAACAACGTGGCCTTGGGCTTGAGGTTCCAATTCGGATAAGGAACATGTTTGAATCAAGAAAAGTTAGGCCCATTTGGAAATTTTTGATTTTCTCAAGTATTTTTGTGCACCTCCTCAAAAATGCTCAACTTGCACAATGTGTATCTTGCTCAATGTTTGACATTTTTGGATGTTCTTGGACTTTTTAGAAAGCTCAAGATGTCTTCTAAGCATCCCTTTTAGTTTCATCTTCATTGAAGTTTCCATGCTCATGAACACTTCTTTACAAAAAGTTGACTTTTTGTTGACTTTTAAAAAGACCTATAATATTTTGATCCATAACTTCCAAATGAAGCATTTTCTGCCCAAGCTTGTGAGACATGAAGTTGTAGAGAATTGAATTCTCTTCAAAATGAGTTGTGGTGGAAATTATTTTGATAAAGTATGTGAAAGTTATGCCTGGTCAAAGTTCTGTTGACTTTTGTTTGAGAAAGCCTAATTTAGAAACTTTTACTTTTGATCAAATCTTGACTTTTCTTGAGGAATCACGATCAACCCTTGATCAAATGATGAATATTACTTCAAAATATTGGTTTTGACCAAAAATTATGAAGTTTGACTATATGTTGACCATAGTTGACTTTTTGTCCAATACAATTGATTTTCAACCATCTGAGCAATTGACTAAGCAAACTTGACTTGTAAGGCTTGAAACTTGACATGGAGATTCTTTGAAGCATATGATGAGGTATGATGAATACTTGAAGCATTGGATGTCCATCTTGACTTGAGAATGGCAAAACCCTAGCTTGGATTGATTGCTTAGGAGAGGGTTTGTCTGTCAACCTCTTGGAAATCCTTGAGCACGGATATGTGAAATGTCTTGAGGAGTAGGAGGGAAAATTTGGGGTATAACACATGACATCAGTCACATTGTCACATCAATCTGGTTTTACCAAAAATTACAGCCAACACAGAAACACTTACAAACTCCCCCTTTGGCAAATTTTTGACTAAAACAACTAAAACTATTAGAGATCAACTAAAGCAGCAGAATTTAAAACACTAAACTAAATCTATAAAACACCCAAGTAAGACAAATTCAACCTAATTACTTCTCCCCCTTTTTAGCCATAAAGGGGCCATTACAAAATCCCAGTATTCATAAGTAACAAGTAGTAGTAAACAGCAGAATTCTAAACAACCAAATTAACGACAAAACAAATAGAAACAACAAAATAAGAACATCAGCAACAGAGAGCATCAACATCAATCTTCACATTAGCAACCAGGAACTTCAGGCACTATCATCTCCTGAGGAAGCACTGTTTTCAGCAGCATCTTCTGTGGAGCTGCTTGCAGAGCCATCATGCTGTTCTTCATCAGCATCCTCTTCCTGCCTCTCATCCCCAACCTCTATGTCATCCTTTTCTTGTTCTAGGAAGTGATCAACTCTTCAAGTGACCTCTTTCTAGCCTCAAGCTCTACAAGTTTCTCTCAAGACATCAATAACATCTTCTTGGAATTAGTTTTGACATTTGATGTCTCACAGATGTCATAACAATATCGTGGACATGTGTTCCCTCAAAAAGCTTATAATGAAATCCAAGTGCAAGGGCTCTTTGCGCATGTAGTCTTTTTCACTGTGATGTCGTGGATACCGATCAATAATTATACCACATAGGAGGGAGGGAAAAGCTATAGGACCTTTAATAGCATAACTTTCAAAGATGTTTCATTGTTTCTCAAAGATGTAGTGCCATAATCAAACTTGGTTCGTTCCAACAACATAAATAAATCTCCCAATCCAGAGAGATGGTGGATTTGTGGTTGGTGGGGACCCAATTATGCTCCAATCTTGGCAAGATAGAAAACTTCACACCGAGCTTCATGCACAACTTCCCTTTCAACGCTGCTTTACTTGTTTGGTAGTGATTACTTGACAAACTTGGTTGTCAAGGACTTCTAGCTCAGGCGAGCTTCATGAGGTCTTCCCAAAAACTTGTTGATCACGTATGAGAAATTAACCTTCCTTCCTCTAACATATATGCACCTAAAACCTTCGATTTGCCATCAACACATCTATCAATTAATTCACAATAAATTTTGACAAGAATTTCATAGCATCTAGAAAATTTGACAACTGTTTTCATCAATCCAACAAACTGATGAGGTCCATTACCTTGCAATCAAGAGCATTATCGTTTTCTTTTCTAATGCAATTCTCTTCAAGAACACATATTTCCACCGCTAGCACTCTCGTGGATGATGGAAGGAAATATTATCAAGGAACATCAGAACCTTAGCCAACTTGCTTGATATGGTTTTTCCTCGAGAGGAATGTCGTGGACATTCCTCTCAACATCAAAGTCAAAGTCTGAACTTTCATCAATTCCGAGAGGATGGCTTTCAAGCAACCTGTTTTTTCAAAAATCATTTAATTTTCAAAAATAGTGAAATCGGCACCTAATTTTATTTGTTCTAAAAAAGAACGGGAAAATATAGATAAAACCCACGAGAGATAAGGATAAGACGGTCTACGAAATTAAGAGTTGTAGGTTCTGTGGAGTTACAGGGAAGGTATTATGGAAAGCATACCAACAACAATTATGGGTATCTTGTTTTTATCATCCTCCCTCCAATCTTTGCAAAAACAAAAGTTCGGTAAAGAAATTAAACAGGGAAGATATATATATTTGAAATCAAAAAATGTAAATGAATTGAATTAAAATAGTGCAATGCTCATTTCCTTAGAATTAACACGAAATTACAAACAAGATTTGAAAGCAATAGTTTAACATAAACAAGGAAAATGCAAACAGAAAAGAAATATGGCCTAGTGACTAATCAGCCATAAGGATGAGTTGTCCGTCTCAAACACTAGCTTTAGGAGGTGACTGAGATACTTCAACCCGCCTTCAACCACTTTTCCTGGCAATAGATTATTGATAACATTTGGTGGAGGATCTCAAATTTATCTCATTGCTTCCGATTAGCTCTCGAACTCTAGCCTTTAGTGGATAACAATTTTCCAAATCATGGCCGAACTCCTTGATGGAACTCGAATGAAGATCAATCCGAATCCAGTTGGGAGAGGATTTGAGGAGTCAAATGTTGTGATCAGACCTAGTTCAACCAAGTGAGGATACAATGCAGTGTAAGTCATTGGAATAGGGTCAAACCGAGTCTTATTCCTTGCATTGCGATTCTGATTGTTCAATGTACTTGACGATGAGGAGTTTGAATTGGTTGAGCCTTAACGCAAGAGTGACAGCATCTACTTGCGATTGGTCATAGTATTGAGGCCTCATAGTCCTTCTTCTTTCAATTGAGACAACATTAGCTTCACTTTCTTCTTTTGAAGTTTCCAAAGGATTTCTTGGCACCACTAGAGGATTCACCAAAGAATGACACTTTTAGAAACACAGTTGAGGAAGATCTTTGGGACGGACCGTTCATCGGTATATGATTAACCACCGAATGGTGTGGCTCTCGAGTTGGAGTGGCAAGGAAAATGTATAGGAGTATCCACTTGCTTGTAGCAATCGGTGAAAAGATGCCTTCTCTTTCAATAAGACTTGTAGGATTTCCAAGACTTGGCCTATCTCGACCTTCAGCTTGGTTGACTTCTCTTAATAGCTCTTGGTCTCGTAGTTCTTCCATAGTTTTCGAACCATGCTTCAAATCCAAAGTGTTGAGGAATCTTGATGATAGACGACTAACAAGATGGAGACAGATTTAAATGAGTCTTTGACAACTTGAATGTATCCATGAAATAAGATGATGCGTTGAAATGTAATGTGATCAATGAAAAGATGTGATGAAATGCAACGTCGATATACAAATGGAATGCAACATAATGATAATAATAGGTTCACAGACGTGAAACAGAATGATACAAGTAATCAAAACAACTTATTTAGGTGGGCTCCACGATAGGATGACTCTAAGCTTTCTACCCAATAATTCCCCATAGGATGGTTTTAAGGTTTTCTGCTAAGTGTTTCTCAGAGTCTCAGATCCCCTTTTAACAAACACTATCATCACGCGAGAGGCCTACATGGCGATAGTATTTGTAAAAGTATACCCCAAGAAACGGCTTAACGGGATACTCAAAATCGTTTGAGCGGTCGGTCCAGGTTTGGATATCATAAACAAACTTAGAGTTATAGGTCATTTGTCTAGAAATTGATGTCCTGCACTATCATGCGGGTCAACAACCTCCTTAAAGCAACCAACTCTAAGCCGGAGCTTCGTCCACAAGACATTGGAGTCGGGGACCTAGGCTACGCAACCTCTATTCCTAAAAAGGTTACCTAGAAGTCCTGTAGGGCTTATCTTGCATAAATAATCCCATCAGAAATCCCACACAATGGATATATAGATATGATAATAAATAAAGCATAGGAATAAATGAATGAAACATAAATAAGAGATAAAATACACATAATAAAGTAAAATAAAATAAAATAATAAACACACAACCACACAAAGAACTAAACTAGGGTTAACTCGCTTGAAAAAATCCCAAAGGAAGTCGCTAATCAAGCAACTCGTTTTCATAAATCATTTAATTTTCAAAACAAGAAATCGCCAACTAATTTTATTTGTTCTAAAAAAGAACGGGAAAATATAGATAAAACCCACGAGAGATAAGGATAAGACGGTCTACGAAATTAAGAGTTGTAGGTTCAGGAGTTGGTTATGCAAGGGGAAGGTATTAGCACCCCTCACATCCATCGTACTCGATGGTACCCATTTAGTTCAAAATATGGTCGTGTGTTAGTGTGAAATTTTACAATCTTCTAAGTTTGAAAGGAGAAAGAAAGAGAGAAGAAATGTTTTTATTATTTTTGCTCGCCTTTGGTCGTAAGACTTAGTGCCTACATACTCCCTCGTGCAATGGGAAAGTCAGAGCGCCGTAGTTCGGCTAGAAAATGTTTATTTGTTGATTGGTTTTAAATGAAAAGACAACTCAACATTTTTAAAGGAGAGGACTCATCTAACGTCCACAAGGTGTGATAAAGAATAAAGGACTACACACCAACATGAGGGAGGGTTTGAGAACACCTCTAGTACTCAAGTGTAGAAGTCGAAAACCTTGGGAATAGAGGAAGAAGCATCTCAATTATAAATGAATCATGTCTAATCTTGAAAAGAGTTTAAAGTTAAAGGTGCTTGGAGCGCACAAAAGATATTGAGTGAGTTGAAATTGATTTTAAGTTGTGGATGACAAGTACCGAAACATTAGGCTATCATCTAACGATTCGAATACTAGAAATTGGCGAGTGACCTCAACCAATCATCTCTCATCCCAAAAAATTTACTATGAAATAAGTGTTTCGAAGTGAGATAAAATATTTAAATTATTGGGCTATCATCCAACAATCTAAAGACTTTAAATTTGATTAAGTCGTCGGGCTATCATCCAACAGCTTAAACGAATGTCACTCCACTTTTTAATGCGGATAGAAGTATTTAGTCTATTGAGGTCCAACAACCTAAAGACTTCCAATTCAATTAAATCGCCAGCTATCATCCAACAATTTAAACGAATACCGCCTAGCATTTTTGACATGGATAGAAGTTTTATCTTATTGCTATCATCCAACAATCTAAAGACTTCAAATTTGTTTAAAACATTAGGCTACCATCTAACGATTTAAACAAATTTTATCCAAGTTTATTATGAAAAACATTTAAAAAAACATCTCGACGTTGAATCGAGGTTTGAAAAGAAGACTCGACGTTGGATCGAGTTTTATTGAAAGTGTTTTAAATGCTTGGTGAATGGAGAAAGAATCAGGTTATGATCAATCAACACACAAAGACTTGATCGATCTCGAGAGAATAGTCAAGCCTATTCCCTACCATTGAACCCTTTATGGAGACGAGAAGAGGATCGAAATAATTGTAAATAACAAATAAAATCGACAAAGCCCATACAAGGTGGCCAACCTAAGTATAAAACAATTAAATTACATGTGTACTAGCAAAGTGGTCTAGTATACTAAAACGACCAATTGGAACAATTGATCGAAATAGGCTCACTGTAAGAAGGCCCAGGATCAAGCGCATGTGCGCATGTGTGGTCATCATGACGCTAGCTTTGTCGACTTACGGGTTCAAAAATGATTTACAATTATTTGTTAAAAATAACTTTTGGTTTTGTGTAAGTGAATGTTAAATTAAATAATAAAGTAAAGACAATTAAATACTTATTACAAGTTTTTGTTTTGGAGAGGGATACATTGATTACAAATGGGATTAGACAAAAAATAAAATAAAACGGTAAATTAATTACAACACATCAAGGGGATTGATACATTATTTTAATGGGAATAAATTAGAATTAAAGAAAGAAAACGGTAAATTGATTATGTTAAAAGCATACAAACAGAAACTAAATGCGAAGAAATTTAAATATCGATGATTGTATCATATTTTATTAATTAGAATAGATTATAGGAACTAATTCTAAGAAATTGTTGTAGGAAGAAGGTTACTATAATATAGTTCGAACTTATTTATGAATGAATAGATAAAGTATAATAATAAAAGTAATATGGATATAGTATATATTTACAATACTAAATATCGAAAAATAAAATAATATGCATAATTATATTTACAAGATTAATATATATAATGTACACACACACACACTAAGTATATAGTTTGTACATTATTAAATATTAAATTTTAGAAAAAGAATGTCAATAGAAATGAATGCTTTTTTTTTTAACAATCCTCGAATGTCTACACAAACAGCAAACATATTAGTAGCATGAGTGGAATAAAAGAAATAAAATTGCGATGAATTAGAATATGCATTAGTAACAAAGGAGTAAAAAATCGAATGAAACTTGAATTATTTACATAAACGAATCAAAAAGGAAAAGTTCGTTATTCAAGTATTTCGATACGCAAATGGAAAACAAAGACTCAACATTCATGTTATGGCTACATTTGAATTCGAAACATGAGAAAAATCATGTTCTGAACACATTTAAATCAAACGAACCGAAACCGGGCAGCAACTATATATACTTAATAATGCTCAAAAATTCATCTCAAAAAGTGTTCAAAACAAATTAAAATGCAACGAGAAACAAACGGCTGCCCTCGTTAGATTTACACGCCGAGTAACGCGGTATTATCTTTAAACCCATTGAAACTAATCTTGAATATTATTCAAAGACAAACTACAATCGAAAATAAAATGAAAACAAGATAATATAATGGTTTCTCGGTTAAATCGTACGTGAGTAAACGCGACATCGATATCAAACCTTCATTGAAACCGATATGGAATCATGTTATCAAATCCAATCGAAATTAAAAAAAAAAAGAGAATAACATAATATACAGTGGCTCAATGGTTTCTCGGTTAGAATTACACGCGGTAATGCGAACCAATCATTAAACCATCATCGAAACCACGCGAGTATTGTTTCACTCATAATTCCAATTAAAATGAGAGTAGCATAATAATACGGCATCCCAACGGTTTCTCAACTAGATTTACACGCGAATTAACACGGCATCATCATTTAGCCTTCATCGAAACTAAACAAATATCATTCAAATTTGACACGATTTATTGTGAATAGAAACATTATAATCACAATCAAATAACCTTATTCCAAAATTTATCACTACATTTTCACATCAATAATCAAAACTAATAAACTCAACTACTTTTTACCGATATTCCACAAACTTCAGCGAAACATACCAAATTATTTTTCTCGATTTTTCAGCATAACAATCAATATTGTCCATCGAAACTTATCATGGATAAAACATAACTTTCAATGTCTTGAAATAAAACAACCTTTCCAATTCAATATCACTTTGTAGTAACACTGTAATCATAAACATTTTCAATTAAATTGAATCAAGATCATGATGTTATCATCATAGTTCAATACAAATTTTATTCACACAGCATCACAAAATAGTCACACAACTCGTAAATTAAATAAAGGTGAAGGTATGAAGTTTACAACCGTGTCGAAACAAGCGCCATGAATGTCGCTATTGTTCACCGGAATTTGTTGTTGATGTTTTTGATGTTGTTGATGTTGCTGCATGATGAGGACGAGTGAACGCGGAGAGTGATGATGGTTAGGGAGTAGCGGTTGTGTTAGTTACAGAGGGTTTACGGTGATGAGACAGAGAACTGCTTTCTATTTGTTGTTCGAATGGAGTATGCGGTGGGAGAGAACAGCTCGCAGTGGTGTTGTTTGGAAGAAAATGGAAGTTGCATGACAATTGGAGGTTGGTTTGATGAAGGAGGTGTGGCTGGAAGAGAGGCGATGAGCAGGTGAATGAGGTTTGTTATAAAGCAATGGGTGTGACACAATGGAGGAAATTATGGAAGAAAGGGGTAGCATTGAAGTTTGCCGAATGTTGAAGATGGAAGGTGATATAAAAAGAAAAGGAAAAGGATCCACTTTCGTGTGCCTCCTTCTGCTTGTTCCGCTTTTGCTTTTGTTCCCTCATCGTAGGTTAGTAACATACATATATACTAAAATAATTAGGTTTTTCAACATTTTTTCAAATGCCAAAAATGCCCTTTTGACAAAAATGGGCCACAAAGCCCAAAAGATTAAAAAATAAACTACCCAAAAATATTTTTGTTTTGATTTTTGGAGATAAAAATTAGACACCTAAAATTGTCAAAAATGATATAAATTCGAACACTAAATTATCCGAAAAAATAACATGAATACATTAAAATAAACTATGGGTCTCGAAGATTAAAGAAAAATTATTGAAAAGGTTAAAATTTAAATAAAATGATAATAAAGTATACCCGGTTTTAAAACGCTTACGGTTAAAAACGAGACTTCAAAACTTATCGAAAAATTAGAGAAAACACATTTTTATGATTTACGCGACACGTAAATTTATAAAATAGTGAGTAAAAAATGAAAATTTGAAATATTTTCCCTGCTAATTTTCGCACAGTATCGAATTGCTTTTAATAGTCTGTTTATAAAATCGCAATATCGATATCATCGACATATAAATAATTTCAAAATAATGCAATAAACAGGCAAATAGGTAAAAATAAATGAAATGGAAAAACGGGTATTTTACCATTAAAAACGATGCAAACATCGATTTAAACTGACTTTTGGTCAATTTAAATACGACGATACGATGCATATGCAGTGAGTGCATGACTATTTTTTTAAATATAAATACAATGCAAGTAGAAAAATAGCAGGGTAAAATTTGGGGTGCAACACTTTCCTCTTCTTAGAAACTAATTTGCCCAAGGGTCTTGGAGAACTAACAGCAGCTTTCTTTGATTCCTCATTACCCTTGCCTTTTGAAGGCCAAACAGATTGTTTCTTGATAGCACCTACACCAGCCTTTCTCTCAGGCACAACCTTCCCAGAACAAACTTCAGCAGCCTTCCCTTTGGAGAAGCTTTGGTCAGCACCTTGTTTCTCTTTTCTAGTCATCAGTCTTCTTGCTATGCTAGGATTAACAATAGCAATCAGATCATTATCAGAAAAGTCTTCATCAACATCTACAATAGGCGTATCATCAGCCTTATCAGCAGTAGTCTGATGATCATCAGATTTTACAGGAGATTCCTCAATGTTGTCATCCTTTGTCTCAACATTTTGAGTGACATTGTGATCACTCCCTATGCTAGGGCTAACAGTTTCTTGATTCAGGGGTACAGAAACACCAGGAATAACATGGTTTCCATTAAGGATTCTAGTAACTAGTCTAGAAATCGCTTGGTGGACATAAGTAGTACCCTCCCTATTAGCTATTTCAGGGGGAACAGAGGATGAAGTTTGAGCAAATTTACCAGAAGGAGAAGCCTGCGATCTTCTTGCATGCGGAGTTCTCATCTTCTTCACTTTAGTAGGATCA
>CM038793.1:30737102-30836250 GCA_021764765.1 Vicia sativa | reverse complement strand
CATAGAAAATCACAACCGAATGGGCATGCAGACTCACAACAAATAAATGGTTATAACCGACGGCACGACCACAACTCACTATTTCCTAATGATTGTCAAGGCGGCTTCTTTGTCGATCAATTTGAGAACCTTGCAAACTTCAGGCCCATTATGTGGTACAAGACCGAGATTTGGGAATGCATCAAAGGCAAAATTAATACAATAGGTTAGGTTATGCAAAGGAAGGTGTTAGGTTATGCAGTTAAATTAATAAAGAATAATTATAACAAAAGCAAAGTTAGGTTATGTCAAACTTGTAACATATTCCATGTGTCAAAGTTAATAACAATTAATAAAGAATAAAAAAAAAAACTTATACATATTCCACATATCAAACTTATACATGTGTTGTAACAAAGACAAACACAACTAACAATAATAAATAACAATGACAAAATCAAAACATATCCCGTGAACTTAATTTTCATCTTCAACATTTCTTCATTTTTCAGTGTCCCTAATTAGATCCATAAGCTCTTCATTCTTGTCTTCAAAGATCGAACCATTTCTTTTGCACGACAACTCATTTCTTTATCAACCCATTGAAAATAGTTACATCCTTTTCCCTCATTACATTAAAATTACCACATCCATGAAATCTTCTTCTAGGATTCTCGCCGTCCATGAAGTCATCAATGGGATTCAAGATCACGCCAAAGATCTAATCCTCTTTTCTAAGACCGAATTGTTGGTCGAGGTAAATGAGAAATTAGAGTCACCATTAGTGAAGAAGAAGAAGAATGGAGGTTGATGGCTGCAAAGGGAAGAGGAATATTGCGCCAAAGATAACGCAAAGGGAAGAAGACAAATGAGGATGTAATGCAAATGGAAGAAGAGAGTGGCTTAGGTTTTCACGTTAAGAACTAATTAGTTAAGTTTTTATATTAAAATAAATATTTATTTTAATATAATAATTATTTATAAAATATAATATATAAATTAAATAATAAATTAAAAAAAATTAAAATAAGTAAAATATGAGTTGGTATGTGACAATGTCATTAGGTTATGCGCCATGTCATCAAAAATTGGTCTCGATTTGCAAAGGGACTATAATCCTCAAAAACTATAATTTAGGGACCAAAATCTTGGATTTTAAACTATGGGGACCAAAATGAAAAAATGCATAATCGGAGACCAAAACCAATTAAGCCTAAGTTATATAACATGAAGGAGATACGACCACATTAATAACTCACCCATTTCTCTAATAAAGATATACGACTATAAGGCCCATTGTGTTCCACACACATTTTCTACCCGATGACACTGTCATTACATATATTATGTCAACGAATCAAAGAAAAATCAATCAAAGAGGAACATATGAAATATAAAGGCCAAAGAATGATGCGAAAATACTAACAATGAAGAAATAGAACTTGGTAAAAATTAGTGAAAAGAGCAAAAGGACAAAGTTACTAGAATAATCACGTCATTGCATCACACATATGATATAGTTAAAGAGGAGTTTTGGCATCTTTTGAGGGTTCTACTTAATTTAGACTCGAAATGAAAAAAGTAATCGAGAGTGCGATTTCTAGAGCTTTTAAGTCATTCGAGACTGTGTCTTCAACGAATTTCTCATTCAATCTTCATCTTATTACTTGGTATTTTTGTATCAATATGAGTAGCTAAATACTTAGGATAACTTTTGTATGATAAACTTAACTTTGAAACTGGGGCATATTTTTAATTTTTCAAAGGTATGAATTATTGAAGTTATATTTCTATGTTATTGTCTCAGCTAATGCTTTTTATTTGAGATATTTTTGATCCGATTATGGGTGCATATGGAATATTGAACATTAGTCTATGTGTCTGAATGAGGGAAATTATTGTACTTACCGGTTGAATAGGGATATGAAATTAATGTACTATTGTATTGCCTAATTTCACTTACGCCGTTGAATAGCGATATGATATTTCTAGTAGAAATTAGTGAGATATACATCAAAGGATTAGGTATAATGGTTTTGTTAATTTTCCGATAAATATAATGACTTTATCATTCATGTAATGCATTAAACATCAACTGGGAGAAAGAAAAGATTTTAAAATCAAACTTAAAAGCCTAAAATCAAACTTTAAAATATAATGACTTGTTCGCTAATTGGAAGAGCAAAGATTAATTACTATGTATTCCTAATGGTACCATTGAACTTGGAAAGAGTCAAGAATAAATTTTGGAAAGATTCTTCTACCACATAGTTCATTGAAAGAAAAGTTGAAGTCACTAATTTTTGTAGCAAGAGACTCAGATTCTTTATGATTCACGGAGATTTCAATTGCTATTACGCAAGTGTTTGAATCATAATCTAGCAGCATGGATCAAATGCGTAACTTTATCAAAGGGCTTGAGTCGGCCACATATGCTTTTGGATGCTTCAACGAGAGATACAATCATGATTATAATTGAAGCCCATGTAAATGTTGATTGAAAAGATGTGTTTGAATGAATATCGCTCAAAGAGTTAAAGAGTTGTAAGGTCGAAACTACGTGTACACCAAAAGGCATGTTAACTTTATATGCTCATACAGACATTAGCTCAACTTAAATCGTTGAATAAAAACTAGTTTAAAGAAACTTGAAATTCATTTTCTTCATAATTATCATCACTTACAACATATTCCTCATAAATTTCTTCAAAGAAACTCATTATTGCCACCAAGATCCAAACTTACATGTTCTTCAACAAAGCCAAGTATTTCCACCTACATCCTAACTTACATGTTCTTCAACACTCGATATTACCACCAACATCTTGACTTACATGTTCATCCGCTCATTATGAATATTTCTTCATCAACAACAAAACTTGCATTTCTAACACTAGTGCATTGTAATTCATCATCATCATCATCAAAGTCTTTATCTAGCTCACTTAGATCCATTATTTTAGGATTGTCTATAATGTGCTCAACATAAACATCTATTACATCAAACCCTATCACATCTTTGCCAAATTAGTAACATCTTTATCATTATTCAAGGGTCTAGGACTACGAAAACTATGCTTAAGATTCCAATACCACATACACCTTATGTCCTTGTAAACCTCAAATTTAATTAAACTCTCAAATTCTTATATGACATGCAACCCATATCCCAAATCCAATTCATCTGGATACCATTTTATAGGCTCCTCAACTAATCTCCCTTATGGTGTATCCTTAACTTAATCTTATGACTCTTAGCTAGCATGAGAATTAATGTAAATATGACTAGATTAAATAATGCAATGAAACTACAACATAAAAACACCGACAGGAAAACATTTGGGATCACATATTTACATTAAAACGATGGTGGGCCGCAGAACATGCTAAATAAAGAAGAAAAAGTGGGACATTGGCGACTTTTCAAATGGAAATAACATACCTTACACAATAATAATTGACTTGATCATTGCTATCTCGCTCGCTTTTTTTCGCTAACTTCACATGAAACAAACAACTGAAACCCAAAAGTGTCTCTTTAGCTTGATTGAGAGAAAAATTTCATCGATGATTGGTTGGATTAAGCAAACAACCAGATCTATGCTTCGAGATAAGTTCGATTGAAAGAGAAGTGAGAAATTAAGATTAGGGTTCAAGTATGAAACCGAATGATAGTGGAAATTGTCCGTGTTTTGAGTTTGAATTTTAGATGGAAATGAAATTCTTCATTTATTTTGATTATCATTTAAAATTGATTTTAAATATTTTTATTAATTTTATAATAAATATATTGTTAATAACTAAAAATAATAATTTTAATTAAAAATAATAGATTTGACACCGCATCACTATTATACTGCCAACTCATTAATGAGAAGGTTGCATGTCCAAAAAGTCAAAGACCCCATAAATTTTAGAGAAAGTGAATCATAAGGACCATAAAGCTAAATTTTGTAATGTGAGATTAAAATATTAAAATAAAAAAATAGAAGAACTAAAAATACGTTTAAAGATAAATTATTTTAACTATATAACTAAAATTTAAAGTGAGACAATTTCATCTAAAACCAAACCGGTTTTTGTTCGAACTAGTTACAAAGCAGGATTTTGTTCAAACTGATTGGAACTTTAATTCAACAACTTCTTCTTCATACCTATATCCAACTCTTTTAACAACTTCATAACTATAACTGATTGACGAAATAATTATATATATATATATATATATATATATATATATATATATATATATATATATATATATATATATATATATATATAAATTTATATTTATTAGAAAAGTACAATGAAAATTAAAAAATCAAAATATTATAATAAATAATATAATTATATAAAATATAATGATAAATTTGATAAATAATGTATTTAAATACACATGTGAATTTAAATTAAATTACGTAATGTTAAAACAAATTTAATGTATTAAGTAATTTTTAAAAAAATTGGTGACATGGAGAAAGAAAAAAAATTAACATTTAAAAATAATAGTAATAATTTGATAGTGACACGTAAGATAAAAATTAGTTTGGGAATAATATGTAGTGATCGTGCCCGATCAGAAAAGTTTGGCCCAATCAAGAACGGTGGTCCAAAGTGAGTGGGGTACCGCAAGATACCCTCATGCCAAAGTAAGTAAAGGCAGAGAAGAAGCAAGGAGAAGAGAGTAAGAATGAGATACCGACCCTCTCACTGAGAGGGTATTTATAGCCCCTACCGGGCCAAGATCCGATTACAGGTAAATCCAAGCCCACTCAATGATTGCTAGGGCTTGCGGTGCAGGAGGCCGCGACGCTCCTCCCCAGATTGTCGTCCGGAACCGGTTTGTTCCAAGTTCCCTGGAGGTGCATGACGCTGAGGAGACCCAAGAACGAGTCCGATATTATCTGGGAGGACGGGCGCAAGGACCGCTGGCCACGTGGCCCCCTGCTCCAAACCCCAATTCCCCAAGGGCAATTGGCTTAGAATTATTGGGCCTAGAACGTGGGCCATCTGCACAGGAGCCCCAAGTCTTTGCTCTAGTAGAGTAATTACTTTGAACTGGCATGTCCTCGACTCGTATCCAACGACTCTTATATCCGGCTAAGCGACGGGCGTAAGTCCGCAGACGCGGGATACGCCCTACGGCATCTTCGGTCGCTTATACCGGGGACGCCCTGCATGGGAACATCGGGAGCGAGGCTAGTGAATCGAGTTTCCCGATCCCCGAGGGAGTAGCTCTCACGGCTAAGCGTCGGTCACTGATGCCACTTGTCATTTTAAGATGGGACTTTTGGCGCCAAAAGGTGTGACCTTCGATGCCCTTGATTTTGTTATAAAAGGACTTTTTAGGGTTTCATTTGTTTATTCTCCTCTCGATTTTCCAACCAAAAAGCTCTGAACGCAGAATCTTCCACAACCTCCTAACTCAAACTCTCAAGATCTTCAACTCCAAAAGGTGTAAACATCCCTAATTCTTTGATAATCTCCTTTCAATTGTGTTTTAGGATGGATTTAGGTTTATTTTGTATGAATATCACGGGAGGAGATCAACATCGCGGGAGATTCATGCATTTAACGGGAGAGTTGAATCAGGGAGATTCTTGCGCTTAGCGGGAGAGAGTTAAATATTACGGGGAGAAATTAGGATGGACGGTAAGTTGGAATAAGACGGGTAAACTTGAATACCACTAAAACGTGAACTCGGGGAGATCGTTGTACATTACGGAAGGTTTTAGCGATTGGTTGATAAGTTTGAGTACGTTGAGGGAGTAATCCGCGAGGTCCCAGAGAGAGAGAGAGAGAGAGAGAGAGACATTCGTCAGGCCGCCAAGGCCTCGGCCCCGCCGTGTCACTTGAGTCGTGGTGGAGGGGTGGATTTGATATCCTCGAATTCACTTTTCGGCCGCTTGTGTCGGGATCGATTTGCGGCGGCGATTTAGGGGACAAGCGACTGCTGTGGGGTCAAGCGCCGACCTCTTGGTCACGCCGAACCAAGGGACTTTCGCCGATTTCCACCGACTCCTCCAACGCTCAATGAAATAGAGGATTCGGACGGATTCAAGCTTCCTCGGTCGTGGTGATCCCCGCCACGTGAGGATCCGCTGTTTTACTCTCGACGAGACCCCCATGTATACCGATTCGAGGCGGCCTACCGCCTCTTCACCGGTTTTCGCATGTGGGTTCACGGCCGACTCCGCCTCACACCATCCAAATGCTCGCCTTCACGCGCATTCAAGATCGTGGTGTCATATCGACATAGTGCCACTCTTCCCCTTTTCCGAATCTTCCATCTCAGCTGCAAATGGTCCGGGACAAGTGTGCCCGTGTCGCTCAAGCACGGCAAGCTCTTTAAGCTATATTTGACTCGTCCGGATTTTAAGAAACGGTTCTACGTGATAAAGTCATTGCCAAGAGAAGCCGAGACACAATCGCTCGAGCGGACCATGGTGATCAACGAGGATGGAAAGGGGAAGAGATATGGGCTAAGTTTCCTCGAGCGGGACAAGAAACATTATGAGCGGGCCGATTTCACCCGTGAAGCCCTAGAAGATGGATAGAGACGACCAACCTCCTATGCGAGATTGGAGAATTTTGTTAAGAGCTTTTGGCCGCCATCCGTGTCGAGGGAACGGTCTCGATTCCAGCTGGGAAATCGAGATAGCCCGGCTACATTCATACCAAGGCTCTCCTCGATCGCGAGTCCGACGAGGACGCTACCGAGGCTCTTAGGTATTTATTTGAAATGTATAAGGAGTTTCCCGTATTGACGTGCGCTTTTCTCGCTTGCAGATAAAATGGCGCCATGGAGGAACGTGATGCTCAAGCCGGCGACCCAAGGGCTCTCGCTGCCCGCCAAGGACCGAAGTTATCGATCTTCAACGGCAGTGCACGGAGGACACTCACCACAACACCCCCTTCCAGCCTTCATCCCCGACTCAACCGCTCAAGAGGCGAGAGTCGAGCGAACCGAGCAGGAGAGCCGGGACCTCAAAGGTCAATCGTGGATGCCTTTCGTTGCCTCCCTTGCTTCGCCTCGTGAGGAAACTGAGGGAACCCCGTTCGTGCGGAGAGAAGATGATTCGCTCGACCCGGCGCGGGAGAGGGTCCGACGTCGATGTCCGCTGCTCATCCGGCTGCTCGAGACCTCGCTGACCTCAACGACAGATGGACAATGCCCGTGCTCGTTTCCTCCCAAGCTGGCCGATCGGGTCACGCCTGGAGCCGACAACATGGCGCAATGGAATGAATTGCAAAGCTCCGGTCCGGATACTGCACGAGTCAATGGCGTAGTGGCTGGTGGAGACGAAGGAGAAGCACGAGCTGGTCAAGAAAAGGATCGACCGGGCAACCGAGGTCAAGTTGCCGAGGACAACCCACCGAGAGGATGAACTGGCAGCGCTTCGCCTTGCGAACTTAATTGCCAGCGAGGATCCCGAGGAGGATACCATGGAGGCGCTGTCCCCGCTCATTGCTGTTCACCGTGCAGTGGTGAACCCCAAGAGGCGGGTGACCTTGCATCGGCCCCTTCCACCGCGTGGGTCGTGGGGAGGTCGGGCCTCATTTGGTGCGATTTTTGTTTGATTTGCTTGGGCTGCGAGCCTGCTTATTTTCGGCCCGCGTGCCTTTGTTTTAATGTTCGTGACCGGTCAAGCCTCCTTTTGGATATTTGTACGGGCCTAGTGCCCATGAATATTTGCTAGTCGCCTTCGCCATTTATTTACCAATGCTTATTCACATGTTTATACCGTGTTGTTTCATCGTTATGTTCGCTATGTATACTATGCTCGACGCTATCCCTAGCACATGCTAGGTTTGGGGTCTCTATGCCTCCTCGGGCGAGGATGTGATCGTTTTAGGACCACATGCTCGGGGCGTGATTGTCCGTCAGCGAGCCGACATCCCGCCAAGGTGCATGGAAAAACCATGATTCTACGAGGGTTCCAGATCGAACGGGTCTTTTCTATCGCGATTCAAGTCCCCTTGCGGAGTGGCTTGCGCGCGACAGCACCATTTCCCGCGACCAGCCGAAGCTAGGTCTCCGGAGGGTTTGAGCCACTAGCGCGAGCACGTGGTCGCTCTAGCTCGCCTATAGTATTGTTCGAGCTTTGTAGCATTCCAAGGTCGAGGAGTTGTATTCCATTTAGATTTTCGAGGTAATAAGCTCCCTGTGCTGCCTTTGCTCGGACGCGATATGGCCCTCCCAGCCTGGCGGCCGCCTCTCGAGATTCCTTTTGATTCTCGGAGGAAGGTCGCCGACTTTGAATTCAAGGCTGATGACCTTTTCGTCGTGGGCGTAGGGTGATTTGTTGCTTCAAACGCTTTTCTCAGTCGCGCCTTCGCGGATCTCGCCGACCAAATCCCCTTCGCAGCAGTGCTCTCGCCGCTTGTTCCTCCCCTGAGGAAATTGCACGCCTGACTTTCCTCTAATCTCGGACGGTATGCCGCTTATTCCGTGCAACCGAAATGGGATTCTCCTGGTTGAATGGGAGTTGTTCGGTAGTCTACAGCACGCTGTGCGCTCTTCTACCCATCTGCTCTGGCTTCCCGAGCCTCCGCCTGAGTCCTCGAATAAGATTCTGTCAAGGCCTCGCTGGGCTGCTGTCTTGGGTGGATGTCGGTGTGAAGTGGTGTTTGGTGCCTAGTCGTGTAAATTATGGAAGTTTTGATTCGTGAACTGGTCCCATTGTCCGTGACGAGGGTTTGTGGAAACTGCCGGTAAGGACGCTGCTTGTAAAACGAAGGATGTTGAAGAAGGTGATTTTGGTGTGCCCTCATTCTATCCATTTCGTGGCGGTAGTCTACTGCCACCATGAGGTACTTGTTCGGTAAGAGCCTGCGTGGATGGAGAAGTATCCATTCCCCACCAGCTGAAGTACACGGGAGGTGAGCTGCCAGAGCTCGCGAGGGTGGTGCGATGTGCGTATGCCGGCACTTGTCGTATTTTCACGTGTTTCGCCCTTTGCAGGGCCAATAGTATTTTACGCAATGCTTATGGAAAGACCGCCTCCCGGGCAAGTTAGGGCGTTAATTCCTTCGTGAATTTCATGAAGGATGCCGGCCACCCCGACTCCTCGACGCACTGGTAGGGGGATGGAGAAGCCCATACAAACGGCCGAGGAAGATGGAAGAGCATGGACGTTTGGTGCGACACCCAACACAAGGCAATTCGCGAGTGAGATAGTTGAACACGGGGTCATCCAGCAGCCCATCACCGATCGATTACAAGCGAGTGTCGCTGGTGAACTTCTATGCTCATTGGGTGAGTTTGTATTACGGACCTGTTCTAATTTTCTGTGTCATGAGGCTCGACGGATATCTCCTGCAATGCTTGCCCGGGGACGGTTTTATCTCCGCCGGGTCAAGCCCTTTAGTTTTTCCATAGGTGAAGGTATCGATGAGGTTGTCGCTAGCTCCGGTAGTCTCAAGGACTTGCGATGCGACGAGTCGAGAACTGCGGAATATTTGATGTCCCGAACGGCGCGTCTCTAGGTCGAGCCCCGCCAGCGTTCATATTCTCGCTCGATTGTTGGATGTTGGAAGGCTAGTGTTAACGAATGCCTGGCACCATGCCTTCGCTCTCGGGAGGACGCCGCGCCGCCTCCCCGCCGAACTTGAGGCCCGCCGACGGTGAGTCCATCTGTTGCGGGCTCGAGGCGCCTGCTCGTGAGCGATCATTTCGCGAGGAAGTCGGCGAAGCGCTGTGCTTTCAAGGCTTTCGCCCTTCATACTGAATGTCGATTCGGAAAGTTCGAGGACCACCAAGATTCGTCCTACCATATCCGGACGGCAAGGAGCCGCTACAGTCGCTTCCGCACGATTTACGACGCGGGCGGAAAATAAGAGCAAATCTCCGCGGCGATGACGAGGGCGAAAAGGATTTTTCGATTTGTCGATATTCGTTTCTGGCCCTGAAGGGCTTTGCTCTGAAGTAGACGGGTTTTGCCCGTCCGGCTTTCACGATGCAGTATCGCGCCATCGCTTACTGACACGCTAAGCAAATATAGCGCTTCCCGAGCCGTGGTCGTGAGTAGCACTGGTTGCGAAGTGCCCATTTGAGGTGTAGGAGGGCTTGCTCGTGACCTCGCTCCATCAAAGGTTGGCTTTCGCAAGAGTTTGAAAAATGGAAGCGCATGTCATGCCGACTCGCTACGAATCGGATAAAGAGGTGAGCATACCGCTCAAGACTTGGATGACCTCTCGACCTGGGCGTAAGGGCAGAGAATGCCCGACATTTGTCGGGTTGGCCTCAACCTCGCTCAGAAGATAGAAATCGAGGAACTTGCCTGGCTTTGATCAACGGCACTTCTCCCGTCAGCATTACGTAGCTCCGAGCTTGGTTGAAGACTTTCTTCAGACGCTGCGTGGTCGCCCCCTTGACTTCACGATCATGTCGCCCATGTATACCCGAGCATGTCACCAATCTCGCTCAAACACCTTGTTCATCATTTGTTGGTATGTCCGACGCTTCTTCAAATTCAAGGGCATTACGCTGTAGTAATAGTTCCCCGACTCCGCGAAGGCCGTGCAGTCCTGGCGGCCATGTCCATGGGATCCGTTGTACACAGTAAGCATCCAAAAGAAAGCAGCTTATAGTCACGAGTTGTCTGTCATCTACCATCAATGTTAGGTAAAGGGAAAGCATCTTGGACATGCCCGATTAAGATCAAGATAATCAACGCACATACGCCCATTTTCCATTAGATTTTTTAATCGAGTACAACGCTGACAACCAAGTTGAATACTTGGCCTCGGAAATAAATTTCGCCTCTAGGAGGTCTTTACATTTTCGGCACCTCCGCCTTTTCGGGAGATCGCTTACGCTTATTGCTACTATGGCCCTAGCGGTCGGATCTATGGAGAGTGATGGAAGGCGACTGGGTCGAGTCCGGCATTTCACTGCGCCCATGCGAAGAGATCTGCATTCTCAAGACAAGCTCGAGTTGCTTCTTCTTCGCCAGTCGGGAGGCCGGCGCCGATCTTGACGCACTTGCTTGTCTTCCGAGGGGACGAGTTCCGAACGCGGTCAAGAATCGCGAGTGGATCCACGCCCCGCTGTCTGTCGACTCGTCCTTTGCGAACTGCGTCGAGGTCCACCGTGGCGACGCTGGGGCCTCGATCCTCCGCTGGTTTTGGGAGCTCGACCGGGCGCTGTCCGGCCCTTCCTTCTGCCTGTGGCGGCCGCTTTGGTCGACCAAGGTCCGCCCCTCCGCCGCAGCTGTGGCACCTCCGCAGCCTTTGATGTCGCCGCAGATGGTAGCGATGCGCTCCCTGCTTGGTGTAGAACTTGAGCTTCAGATGGACGGTCGAAGGAACCGGCCGGAGTTCTCGCCGCTGTTCGCCGAGATGGCGCGTAGAGAGAGTGACACCAATCAAAAGCGAACTTTGACCTGTCATACAACGTCCCTGCCGGCAGGGACGGGAGCTCGACGCGACCCCCAGGTCGGACGTGGAGCCGTTGAACCTCAAGGTCGACCCATGATGATGATAGGTGAGATTCAGGCCGAGGTTCTGAATAAAAGTGAGTGTACATGACGTCGACCGAGTCACGTCGCCTGGATCCTGTGGACTTGAAGTTGGTCATTCTTGCTTTGATAAGGAGAGAATATGGGCGTTTGGTGCCTCCGGGAAGTTCCCAAGTAGAAAGTGATCGGCCTCCGATTTGCCGCGAACTGCTGAGTGAGACCCTGATTGACTAGGGCTCACGATCGCTCGTTGACTCTCTTGGCCGAAAGCACGGATGGGGGTCATGCCGCCACCGCCGGAGATGACCATGGCCGAGGGGAATTCTTCCCACGGGCTGTGGGTGAATATCGAGCTCTGAAAATCTTCGGGTCTAGTCACCGAGTATGCTATCTGGTAAGGGCCAGAGTCCCCTTGTGGTCTACCCTCTTCCTCGACCTCTTTGGTCTCCCGGGAATTTCGCGATCCTTCAAGCTTCTTGTACTGTCTGAGTCTTCCGCCTTTGATAAGTGTCTCGATCGCGTCCTTGAGGTGGACGCAGTCTTCAGTCAAGTGGCCGTGACTTCGGTGATACTGGCAATACTGCTCACTGTCGCTACCGGGTTTTGCGGGGGTGGTTTCAAGGCCTGACCCTCCATCCTTGAACGTGAGCCAAGCACTCTTCTGGATTCGCCGCTGAAGCGGCCGCAACGGGTGTACCGGTGAAACGTCCAGCCGGGCTCTGCCGGGATTCCCGGCCCATCCTCGCCGCTTTTTCATCGTACGGCACGAACCTGCCTCGTCGCCTTATCCCGGTGTTTGAGGCATTCCCAGCCTTGACTCCCGAGTCTCTGGCGCGATTGCGGCCTTTCTTAGGTCATATAGGCGAGCTTTGTCGAGGAGGGCGCCGAAGGTGGCCGGGCTCGATGCCAACGGCTCAAGCCCGTGCCGGGAGGAGCCCTCTTCTCAGTGCTTCATTTGATCATCACAGGGAACTTGTATGGCTCGTCAGGTTGATCAATGTATTCCCCAGAGTGCTCGCTGCTCAATGATGGCCTCGAGGGAGACCTCGGTCTTCGGATGCCCGCGAGGCCGAATGTGTCGTGAACTGGGTCTTGAGTTCTCCAGAGTATGGACCCGGTAAACTCTACAAGTCCATTGTTGTTTCCTGAGAGTGGTGGGGAATGAACTGATTTGATCGGTCCTCCAACGCTGAGGTATTGGAGCATGGCTTCAAACCGCCGATGGGTCAATGGGGTCGCCGACCCCATCATAGTCAGCGAGTGTGGTTTCTCCATTCCCGAGGAATTGGGGCATTCTATTATGCTAGCGACGTGGAACCTGGGGTCATCCTCGCCGCCTGGGCGAAGCGGAGCGAGAGCGGCGTTGAGTCCTGGTGCGAGCATGCCTACCCTTGGTCCTTCTGGACTCATTGTTTCTTCCTTCACGCGGGGAGGGATTGAGGCTCATTCTTAGGTTGTTCTTGGTCTCGCCGTCGTCACGGGTCCCCTTCTGGGAGGGGCGTGCCGGGCCACGAGTCATCCCTCTTGTTTCTCCGCGGGGGGGAGTTCGAGCGCGGTCGTGGCGGGGTGGGGGTCCCCACGTGTCGGCGCGTCGACGTCCGCGGTGAGAGGCGGGGGGCTTCGAGAACATGGAGACGTTCCCCGCGGCAGCAGGAGGTTGGTGTCATTGGCGGTAGCCGAGAGGGCCGCGACCGTTGCATCGGCGCCGGAGCGCACTTCTTGAAAGACCGAGGTCTGCCGTCCCGACGATGATTTGATTAAGCTCTACGCCGTCTCCGATAGGAGCCACGAGGAGGAGGCGTATTCATCGCAGGATCGCCGCTCGGAAAACGGTGTCGTTTTGCTCGCCAGATCGTCGCGGTGGGGACTTTAACGCTGGTTGCAGTGTCGCCACACAAACAATTTCTGGTTTGCTTTGGTCAACTGAATGAAAGGAGACGGGGAAGCAAGTTTCCCATAGACGGCGCCACTGATCGTGCCTGATCAGAAGGTGTCTTGGCCCAATCTGCAACGGTAGTCCAAAGTGAGAGTACTGTAAGATACTCCGATGCCAAAGTAAGTAAAGGCAGTAGGCAGTGAGAAGAGAGTAAGGAATGAGATACCTGACCCTCTCAAGTGAGAGAGTATTTATAGCCCCCGGCGCTGGGCCAAGATCCGATTAGTGGGCAGAAATCCAAGCCCACTAGCGGATTGCTAGGGCGTTGCAGGAGGCCAACACGTGGCCTCCTCCCTAGACGGTCATTCCGGAAATCCGGTTTGTTCCAAGTTCCCGAGGTGCGATCGCTGAGGAGACCTCAAGAACGGGTCCGATATTCTGGGAGCACGTGGCGCTTGCGATCACTGGGCCACGTGGCCCCCTTCCCAGCCCATTCAAGGGCAATGGGCTTAGAATCTTGGGGCCTAGAACTGGTCACTAGAATATGTAGTTTTATTAAATTTCATAAAATATATTAATTTTATTAAATTTAAATAATAGATTAATTGGTATTTAATTGGAAAGTACAATGAAAAATTATTGAAATTTCGCGCAGATACTTGATGTCACAGAGAATGTTATGACACAAGATCCGACACTATGCTAGCAATTCACAAGAAATACAGAAGCAGAATTAACACAATAAGTTGTTCACCCACTGTCAACAAACCTACATCCGGGGCCAAGCCAGGAGAAAGTTCACTATTATAAAGATCAATTGAAGACCCTACACAACACACCAAATACTCACTAATGACCCTTTACCTAAGTCCTACTTAGATATGAGTTCTACCCCCTCAATCACAGTTGATATCAACCTATCGACTAATTGAATTGTGAAGACACACTTCAATAAAATATCTTGATCTTGCTCAAAGCTTCAATCAAGAGACAAACACTGTGTTTTAAAGCTTGAGTGATAAACTACCCTTACAAAGAAATCCTAGTCCAATGCACTTATCAATTGATAGTTGCTTGGCTCACAAGAGAAACTAGAATTACACAATACCAATCGTTATAAATCCTAACAAAGACACAACCACAAGCGCTATCTCTTCAATACATTCCAAGGGCGCAAAGACAGCTTGTAAGGGTTCTTTTCCTTTATAGAAGGCCCGAAACTTCATTGGCCTATAAGGATATTAGGTTCACTTAATTTAATCCTAAAAACATGGTCTTTTCAACAACCAATTTAGGTTTAATTAAGTTTAACCTAGAACCACGTGAGCATGCTTTTAATAATGAAAAACAATATTTAGCAGCTCAACAAACTTCCCGAAAAATCTCAGAACAAACAGATTCCGCATAGAATGTCACATCGAATGTCATAACATCTCGTTATCACTGCTTTCTTCCAGAATTTCAAGCCTTTAGCTTCCAGCCTGAAATGCTTTTAACATCCTTAGCAGTAGGATTTATCTTCAATCTCGAATGTCATGACATCCATCATGACATTGCTAAAGCCTAGTTTTACCAAACATAATGCTAACTTAAAACACTAACAAACTCCCTTGGCACATTTTGGCTAAAACTACCTAACACATCGTAGAACCTATGCACAGAAGACAACAAACTAGTTCTAAGCTTTCCTAAGCTTCCTAAGCTTTAAGTAACTAGAACTTAGAGAAGATAAATTCACCCATACAAAATCCCATAATTCTCACAATTGCCCCATATACAAAATTTAAAACAGCATAAAATTTCAGCCATACAATTCCCAAAGATACACTTTAAAGTCCCATACTATCATAACACAGAGTTCTTCTCCCTTTAGCCATAAAGGCCAAAGGAAACAATACAAGTTCCCAAACTTTTAATCAAACAAGACCATAAACAAGTATACCAACAATAATCAAGTACCAAGATTGGTATACAGGATGCACATCTGTCACATAATGTTTACAATCATCCAAAAACACAAATGGGAAAATACAAAAATGTAATGTAAAAGAAAACAATTGATAAAATTGACAAATCAAATGGAAGCAACAAGAACTTAATTAGTTGCTCTTTCCACGAAGAGATATCTTCATTGTCGCAAAGATCAAGATCATCACCTTATCGTGCTTGTTCAGCTTTGCGTTCAAGAGCCTTTCTTGGCCATTGGTGTCCTTTTGCATTTTGAACAGCCAGCAAATTTAGCTCTATACTTTGAGGAAGTTCCAGCTCGGTTATTTGCTCATCTTGAGAACCAGAAATACCTCCCTTTGCTTTGACAGGGAAATCAGCAGAAGAATCAGGGTCCACATGAGTTGCCCGACGTGATCATCGATGTCATGACATTCTTTGTAAATATCGGATCATCGCTAAACTAGGCTAAAGGTGTCTTTGATTAAGGGAAATGAAATTCCGTGAATGAGTGATGTTCGCCTAGGATTCCGTCACTATCCTAGCAATGGCTTCTTCTACATGCTTGGTACCTTCCCTATTTCTTATCTCAGGGGGAACATAAGAGGCAGTAGTCTTACCAGTAGACGCTGATGAACCTTGATCGTTCCGTGCATGCTGATTCTGAGAGTCAGTTGACATTGAACGCTGAGGGGAGACCTTCACAAGTTCAATATTCATGGCTTCAAGAATGCCCTAATCTCACCATGGTGGAGATGAACAATGAGTCTGGGAAGAAGAGGATGAAGAAGACATATTTCGCTGGGATATATTGAGGAATTGACAGAGAATTTGAAAGTATCTTGTGGGTGGAGAGGAAATGATACTTTCAATAAGAGAGGTTATTATATGGAGGTGTCTCTTGATATTCTTGAAACCTTTAAAACTAAGAGGGAAATAAAGAAATGACCCATTCATATTTATTTGAAATACCCGGTTTCTTCTCCTCTTTGTAAGAAATTTTAATCGCTACAATTCCTCATATTGACAAATGCCCATTTTGCTCCTTAAATTTTCAAATTGACTAGCATCAAGAGCTTTAGTAAAAATGTCAGCCAGTTGCAATTCAGTGACTACATGGTCCAGTTTAATCACTTTCTCCTCCACAAGATCTCTGATGAAGTGATGTCTTATGTCAATGTGCTTAGTCCTACTGTGTTGTATAGGATTCTTTGGAATATTAATAGCACTTAGATTGTCACAGTACAATGTCATGACATCCTCGTGACATTGTACTGTACAAAGATCCGCTTCATCCGCACTATTTGAGAACAACTGCTACCACCGCTATGTTTCACCAAGAAGGACAAGGACACACGCTGCTTTTCTTCGAACCAAGAAACAAGATTGTTTCCCAAGAAGAAGCATCCAGAGGTACTTTTTCTCATTATCAAGACTCACCAGCCCAACAAGATCACAATAACTGCATAAAATGGGTTCACATCCATGGAATACAGGATACCATAACTACAGTGTTCCACTCACATACTTTTAATTCTTTTCACTTGGTTAATGTGACTCACTTTAGGTTCACTTTGGTATCTTGCACATACCCCAACAAAGAAATGCAATGTCGTCCCGTTAGATACAAGCTTCCTATCATGCTTCTATACAAACTTTGGTCTACCTTTTCACCATTTGTGTCCTTGGACAACTTCACATGTGGGAGCAGGAGTCCTTTTATGGCTAGCATTCTCCATTCCAAACTTTTGACAATATTCCTTGCATATTTGCTCGTGAAAGGAATGTCGAGTCTTCCATCCGAGTGACTAAGTCCAAGAAAGTAGGTCAACTCTCCCATAAGACTCATTTCAAACTCATTGCATTTGATTGGCAAATGTTTCACCATTGAGTCCGACATTCCACCAAAGACTATGTCATCCACATAAATTTGAGCAACCATTATCTTTCCTCCTTCACTTGACAAAGAGAGTTTTATCCAAGCCTCCTTTTCGTAGCCTTTGTGTGTAAGGAACTTGGTACACTTTCATACCAGGCCCTAGGAGCTCGCTTTTAGTCTATATAGGGCTTTCCTTAATTTGTAGACATGATCAGGATAACTTGGATCCACAAACTTTAGGCTGTTCTACATATACTTCCTCATTCAAGTAGCCATTTAGGAAGGCACTTTTACATCCATCCAAATAATTTAAATTTCGTAATGCAAGAAACCCCTAGTAAGCTCCGATAGATTCCGCCTAGCCACACGTGCAAAGGTCTCATCAAAGTCAATCCTCAACCCGAGTGTAACCTCGAGCAACAAGTCTTGCTTTATTCCTGGTGACATCCTTCCGCATCGACTTGTTCTTGTAGATCCACTTTGTACCAATGATATTTGTTCTTCCGGTCTAGGAACTAATTCCTATACTTCATGTTGTTTCGAATCGTTCAATTCATCTTGCATTGCTCCAATCCAAAATTCATCACATAGAGCTTTAACATTTTTGGCTCTATCTTTGACACGAAGCAAGAATTTGAAACAGCTCGGACCTTGTAACAACACTTTGGTTGGATCTCCAATGATGAGATCCTTTGATGATCTTTCTCAATTCGATGGAAGGATCTTTGTTTGCTTCCTCCGTTCGAATTTGGTGGAGTAGGAATTGGTACATCTTCCTTGTCGTGTTGGAGGTGATGTCTCAAACCATGTCTCAACATCATACGACATTGGTTCCCGATGATGATCATCAACAATGACATTAATAGACTCCATCATAACTTGGTTCTAGAGTTGAATACCCTATATGCTCATTGTTAGTGGAGTATCCTTAAAAATGCCTTCATCACTTTTAGAGTCCATTTTTCTTCTTTGATCACGATCTCGTGAATGTAGCATTTGCTACCAAACACATGGAAGTATTTCACAGCTGGTTTTCTTCCTTCCATAATTCATATCGAGTGGAAAAGTTCCCTTCTTAAGGTAACTGTGAACATAGCAGTCAGATTCATAGCTTCAGCCCAAAAGTGAATAGGAAGTTTCTAGCATGAATCATTGCTCCGCAGATTCGTATAGTCCTATTCTTTCTTTCTACAACTCCATTTTGTTGAGGTGTTATAGAGAGAAGAAAACTCATGATCGATCCTCCTCGAGGAATGTAATTCATCAAACTTGTTGTTCTCAAATTCCTTCCATGGTCACTTTATTCTCGACAATACAGCTTTCCTCTCTCTTGAAGTCTTTGCATAACTCTTTAAAGACATCAATCACATCGATTTTCTTTGATGAAGTTTATCCATGTAACCGAGAAGTCATCCATAACAACATAGGCATATCTTTTCCACCAAGACTCTCAACCTCGCATAGCCCCATCAAATCCATATGAAGCAACCCAAGACTCGGAAGTGGTCGATGTCTAAACATTGGTGTGACATTCTGTTTGCTTTCCAACTTGACATTCACCATGCACTCTTCCTTCATCAATATGGAGTTTTGGTATCCTCGATACTCCATAGTGATGATCTTTTCATCCCTCTGAGATGCGATGTCCAAGTTTTTGATGCCATAGTTTTACGTCCTTTTCATCCTTGTCTCAGAGAGCACATGTAGAGAGGTTGGTCTTCTCGTATTCCCACATGTAGCAGCTTGTCCTTTGATCCGATTCCTCTCATTACTACTTTTGTTTATCATTGATTACAAGACATTCGCACCGTGAAGTTAACTTTGAATCCCATATCACATAGTCGACTTATGCTTATGAGGTTAGCAATAAGCCTTTTACCAAAGAACACTCCATTTAGATTTGGAACCCCGTAGCAGTCCAAGTTTCCAACCCCTTGATTTCTCCTTTAGCTCCATCTCCAAAAGTAACAAAGCTGGTAGAAGGGGTTTGACATTATTCAAGAGGTTTTTATTCCACCATGCTTGGAACACCCATCGTCAAAGTACCAATCTTCCTTGGTACACTCTAAGAGAAGTGTGAGCAATCAATGTTGTAGTCTTCTTCCACTTTTGAGTATAGGTACCTTGATGTTCTTAGTCAACATAGGAGTCCGATTAGATATCCATAGCTTGCAGCGAAGGGTTTTATGTGTCCAAACCTTCCACAATGATGACATCTCCATCTTTGAAACTTCTTCTTCATGTTTCTCTCGATCCCGATGTTGACCCCAATGTTGTGACATCCGCTTTGACATTGACTTATCGTCTCTGTTCTTCGTTATCAAGAAATTTCTTTGCACCACATATCCCGAGCCGTGAACATTTCGCTTTATGTCAGGACATCCGCTTGACCTTGGTTTCCATGCCTCTTCTTTTCTTGTCACTAATGTGTTCCTTTTCACCACATATCCTAGACCATGCTTATTTCCAAAGATTTTGTCCAAGTTGAAGAATTTCTTCTAACTTATCGGCCCAAAGGTCAAGATTTTGATGATTTAGTCATCCTGATCAAGCTTGGAATTTAACACAATTTCACCGCTGAGATGACTTATAGTGATCAGATTCTCCTTCTTCTCGCCTTCCACCACATTGTTCCTCCAACTTCTCAATCGCCTTTTCTGCTTTATCTCACGACATATCACCACTTCGATATACGCTTCAAGTATCGAAGTTCTTCAAAGGTCACTCTCATCACTAGAGTCATTATCTCGAATTACATCTTCCGTATGCAAAGACAAGTTTAGCCGCTTCTTCCCGATTCACTCCCGACTCACTATCGCACCAAGTGACCGCCATCCCTTTCCTTTGTTTCTTTAAAAATGTGGGACATTCAGCCCTAACATGACCATATCCTTCACATTCATGACATTGGACCTCCGCTTTGACTTTTTCTTCCTCGACTTGATCTTCTGGAATCATAAGATCCGATGTCGATGCAATGTCCTCGACATGTGACCTTGACTTTGGATCAATTCTCCCGATCAATTTGTTGAACTGCCTTCCAAGCATGGCTATAGCTTCGATATCTTCTCCTCATCTTCTTCTTGCATCCCTCTTCGTAATTGGATACAAGTGCTATGCTCTTGTTCTTCTTGTCAGCCATCGATTCCCATCTCAAAAGTCATAAGAGATCCCATCGCTCTTCAACCTTCAAGGTGTCATGTCCCGAGCCTCCCTATTGCAGTGACTTTCATTGCAAATCTCTTAGGCAAGGATCCGAGAATCTTCTTACCGCCTTTCTTCCGACATCTTTTCACCAAGTCCTCGAGGCATTGGCAATTTCAAAATATTCATATGAAATTCATGAATATTTTCATCTTCCTTCATCTTCAAATTCTCAAATTTGGTAGTGAGCATCTGAAGTCTTGACATCTTCACCTTGGATGTTCCCTCATGAGTAGTTCTGAGAGTGTCCCAAACATCCTTGGCCAACTCACATTGATGGACTAATCTGAAGATGTTCCTGTCAATACCATTGAACAGAGCATTCAATGCTTTAGAGTTCCCAAGAGCTAGCTCCTCTTCCTCTTTGCTCCATTCCTCCTCAGGTTTCAAGACAGTAGTGTCATCTTTCTCAAGCTTGGTGGGATGTTTCCATCCTTTATCAGCAGCTCTCCAAGCTTTAATGTCCACTGATCTTAAGAAGGCAACCATACGAGGCTTCCAATAATCATAATTAGACCCATCCAGAATAGATGGTCTTCCTCCAAATCCTCCTTCTTTATCCATTACGCGTAAACTATTATCCCTAGATCTCACCTAAATAACAAGTGGTGCCCGCCTCGATGCCAATTGAAATTTGGCAGCAGATACTTGATGTCACAGAATGTTATGACACAAGATCCGACACTATGCTAGCACACACAAGAAATATGTAAAGCAAGAATTACACAATAAGTTGTTCACCCAGCTCGTTCAACAAACCTACATCCGGGGCTACCAAGCCGTGGAGAAAGTTCACTATTAGCAGTATCAATTCAGACCCTACACCAACACACCAGGACAACCTTCTCACTTAATCACTACCCAATGACCTTTTACCTAAGTCCTACTTAGATATGAGTTCACTCCCCTCAATCACAGCAGTGATATCAACCTATTGACTAATTGAATTGTGAAGACACACTTCAATAAAATATCTTGATCTTGCTTCAAAGCTTCAATCAAGAGACAAACACTGTGCTTTAAAGCTTTGAGTGATAAACTACCCTTACAAAGAAATCCTAGTCCAATGCACTTATCAATTGATAGTTGCTTCGCTCACAAGAGAAACTAGAATTACACAATACCAACTTATAAATCCTAACAAGACACAACCACAAGTCGTTATCTCTTCAATACATTCCAAGGGCGCAAGACAGCTTGTAAGGGTTCTTTTCCTTTATAGAAGGGCCCGAAACTTCGCTGGGCTTCCATAAGGATAGTTAGGTTCACTTAATTTAATCCTAAAACATGGTCTTTTTCAACAACCAATTTAGGTTTAATTAAGTTTAACCTAGCAGCCACGTGAGCATGCTTTCTAATAATGTAAAAACAATATTTAGCACCAACAAACTTCCTGAAAATCTCAAGAACAAACAGATTTGTATGTATGTCACACTAAATGTCATAACATCCTATGACATCACTGTCGCAGACTTCCAAAGCATGCTTTAGCTTCCAGCCTGAATGTTTTTAACATCCTTAGCAGTAGGATTTATCTTCATCTCGAATGTCATGACATCCATCATGACATTGCTAAAGCCTAGTTTTACCAAACATAATGCCAACTTAAAAACACTAACAATTATGAAATTAAAATATTACAACAAATAATATGATTATACAAAATATAATGGTAAACTTGACAAATGATGTATTTAGATACATGTGAATTTAAATTGAATTATGTAATGTTAAAATGTATTAAGTAATTTTAAAAAACTTGTGACAAGGAGAAAGAAAAAATTAACATTTAAAAATAATAATAATAATTTGATAGAAAATTAACATTTAAAAATAATAATTTGATAGTGACCCGTAAGATAAAAAGTTAGTTGTGTGAATGATATGTAATATTATTCAATTTTATAAAATATATTTTTTAATTTTATTAAAATTAATTAATAAATTAATTAGTATTTAATAAAAAATTACAATAAAAAATTATGAAATCAAAATATTACATTGCATACAAATTTGCGTAAAAGAATTAAATAACTAAAAAAAATGTTGGGTGAGCATTCATAAAATATTTATGATTTATATGGGAATGAATTTCCCTCTTTTCCATGAAGTGAGAGGTTTGAAATCCCTTATGGTCAAAATTTTATTTTGCAAATTATGATTAAGTAGTTTTACTAAAAAAAATTATATATAATAATTTAATTCTATTAAATTGTTTGCATATAATAATTTAAATATTTTATTTAAAAAACAAAAATTTATGATAATTTGACTGAAGTTTTTCTAGTTCTATTTTCATAAATAAATAATTTATATTATTATTAAAATGAAAATAGTTATAAATAAGATGTAATTTTAATTATGTCATATAATTTCGTCCACCTCATTAATTAAATTGACATGTCATCAAATTGATATTCTAATAAAATGGGAACTAAAATCACAACAAAAAAATTGAATGGTATGATAAATATATCAAATTTAAATATTTTATCTCTATTTTTTATTATAAGTCGTTTTAGACTTTTCACACATATTAAAAAAAATATAATTGTTATATAAAAATAAAAAATTATAATTTTTTTAATAAAATTGTCCTTCATTAGTTGCATAGGGAATATACATTTATATAATTAAAAGGAGAGAATAATAAATATTTAAGGATTAAATAAAAAAAAATAACATTAATTTTTTATTAGTATTGAAAAGTGACTTATATTATGGTACAATTTTTTTTCAAAGTGACTTATGTGACACTCCAAATAATTTAATATTTAAAATAATTAGAATTTTTAATTATTAATTTAATTAGAGTTTAATTATCAATATTTGAATTATTGGATTTAATTGGTTAAATAAATGAAATGAGGAGTTGGGAGTGTGAGGAGTAATGGGGGTGTGACGAGTAAAATCCTCTACACATCCTAATTATTATTTTATTTTATTTATTGGAATAATAAAAGGAATAATAAAAGGAAAAAGAAGGAAAAAGAGGAATAGAAGGTTTTTCATCATTCGTAACATTGGAGAAGAGAAGAGAAAGAGGAAAATAGTGGAAGTTGCCGAAATTCGAAGAACCCACAAGGTAAGGGGTGGTTTTGATTGATTAACATGTATTATCGGTTTTGATTTCAATAGAATTGATCGTAGTATTTCAAGAATCTCAATTTAGTAATTCTAGGTTTTCGTAGAATTATCCCAATTTGTGTCGGATTGTGTAGAATTGAGTGAATTGTATGTTATAGAATCAGTAGGAATGATCAGAGTATGTTATATTGCATGTTATTGCTGTTGGATTGTGTAGTTGTTCGCGTTAAAAGGTGACGCGCTAGAGGATGCGAACGTGAATTCAGATTCTCTGGCTCGAAACGATTTACTCTTTTGATTTGTTTATAAAGATGCCGCGAGCATCAAGCTTTATTATTTTCAACACAAGAAAGATGATTTAATGATTATGAAAAGGGAAAGTCAAATACCCTCAATTGATATTGGTATGCGTAACGACTAGCGCAAACTAGACGCAACGCATTGGGGAGATTCTGAGTCAGGGGGATTGTTATATAAAGGGAATAGATGGAGCACCCTAAATATATATAGTTATCTATAGCTTTATATATGAATATATTTGATATGTTTGTGTGTTTTAATTGCTATTTCTATGATTGGGAAAGTTTCTCCTTTGGAATTTTAAGAAATGTAGATTATGTGGGATTCTAGGTTTGTTATTATTGTGCTCGCAAAGATCTGTGGATCTTCTGCATACATATCCCCTAGTGGGAATCAGAGCATTTGTAGCTCGGATCTACAGGGTTCTATGGTTTGTTTGGTCTGAGGGAGAAAGAAATTTGCTCGGCAAGGATGAGACCAGGCTCACGATTCTCAAAAGGATGTTGAGAAAGTCAGAGCATTCGTAGTTCCCACTTATGCTAGTGGAAAGCAACGAGGTGTTAGTAAGAGACAGACAAATGTCATCTTAATGAAAAAATGTATCTAATCTATTTCATCACATACATTTTGAAAAGTTTAATTGATAAAATCTTTCATCGTAAGCATTAGGTGTTTTGCTTGAGTGTACAAGCGTTACCACTTACATGTTTAAGAAAGATGTTTGAAAAAAAGTGATTGAATCTTTTAACTGTAAGCATTGGGTGTTTTGCTTGAGTGTACAAGCGTTACCACTTACAATTAAGAGATGTTTTTGTTTGAAAACAATTTGAAAAGAGTTTGAAAAGTTTTTGACTGTATGTGATATGATAGATGAGATACTTCTTCCATAGAGATGATAGATGTCTAAATCTCGAGGAGAAATTGATTGGATTAAGGGATGCTTTTAAGAAGCCCATGGGTCCTTGTATTGTTAGCCCAAGAGGAGGCATTCTGAGGGTCATCTAGGGTCCTTGTATGAAGCTCAAGAGGAAGCTATAGGGTATGGGTCGGCTTTGTGTTAAAAGGATTTCACCGAGAAACCATCCTTTTGAATTAAGAGCAATTTCACCGGAAATTTTACTCATTGGGGATTTGAAAGTGATTTCACCGGAAACCATCCTTTCGTGGTTCTATCTTAGCTGGTGATTCTTTGTATTGGAATCCCAATAGGAGGTCGTTAAGAGATTTGCCTCTTTCATTGTATGATGCCCAAGAGAAGGCTAAACTCAATGAGGAGTTCTTTTGAACGAAGCCCAAGAGGAGGCTGACTCAACAGGGGAGTGTTGTCTTATATGAAGCCTAAGCGGAGGCTAAACTCAGATGAATGAGTTTTCTTATATGAAGCCTAAGAGGAGGCTAAACTCTGTGGGGAGATTTATCTTGTATGAAGCCCAAGCGGAGGCTAAATTCATGCCGAGATGAATTATCTTGTATGAAGCCCAAGCGGAGGCTAACCTGGGGAACCTATTGGTTAGTCTAATTGTTATGTTATAATTGGACAGTTGTATAAACAAGTGTGTGTGTGTGTGTGTGTGTGATATGTATTCACAGGAGTTTATGAAGGAAATATAAACAATGCAATGATGTTTATTTACAAGAGTTTATGAAATATAAACAAGTGTCTATGAAACGAACGTTTAAAACGAGCGTAACTTGGTTATTTACAAGTTTGAAACTGTGTACAAGGAAATGAATATGTACACGCACGAGTATTTATGTACAGAGAAAGATGGATGTACATAGGGGGTTGGGACTTACACCATAAGGGAGGCTCATTGGTTTGAAAGCAGTTTCACAGGGAATAATGCTCCTTTCAATACCAATGGTATTTAGTTGAATGTACAGACGAAACAGAAACGACCAATCGAATTTTGTCTGTGAAAAAGTATCTGTATTATGTACAGATAAAAGTTTTGTATGAAAAGAAATTTATATGTACAAGGAAAAGATATATGTACATAAAGAATGTTGGTTTTGTATACACAAGTGAAATGAAAACAAATGATCAAGTTTGTCTGCATTGAGTATAAAAAGTATCGTGTTATGCATGTATAAAAATTTGTATGTATTTGAAGAGAGTTTGATATGTACAAAGAAATATTATGTACATAAAAGAATGTTATGGGACTTACACGTGAGGGAGGCCCATTGGTTTGAAAGCGCTTCACGTGGAATAATGCTCCTTTCAATACCAATGGTATCGTGTATAAACAAACGAATGAAAACAAACGAAAGAAATTTGTTTATGTTTGAATATTGACAATGATGATTTGAGTATGTACAAGTAAAACTAAATATGTACAAAAAGGGTGGGACTTACACCATAAAGGTGGCCCAAGATCGATTGAAATTTCGAGAAAACGAATTTGATTTTATCGCTTAAATTGGATCGATCGTGGTAAAAGATGTAAGTTTGATGAAATGTTTTGAAAAATGATTTTGAAAATGTTTTGAAATGTGAGGTTCATTTATGAAAAGTTTTGAAAAAATCGAAGTCGAAAACTTGAAAATTTCACCTTAAAAGGAGTTTGAAAGTGTTCGTAACGCCATTTTCGGCTTCGATTAAAATATGATCGATGAAAGTTTTTCTGAAAATTTTGCACTATCATAAAATAGATGTATTTATTGACAAGTGTTCAAAAATCACCTTAAAATAAGGAGTTTTGATTGGTCAAAAATTGTGAAAGTTTTGTAAAAACATGAAAAATTGAAAAGTTATAAAAGAAATGGTCCTCGGATGAGTTGAACCCATGACCAAAGGGTATAACACATGTCGAGAGACTTAAGGGCAAGCAAGCTACCATCGAGCCAAACGCTTTGGTGTTAGTGGACTAGAACACGGTTAGAAAAATATTGGAAAATTCAAATATTCAAACTCAAGAACACGCTGCAGTTGTTCTTCATCTCTTTGATCTTCGATTCTATGATCCAAGCTATCATCTTCGCTTTCTCAATGAAATTCAATGATGTAAAATGAAACTTGCTCGGTTTTTCATCACGAACACGATGGTACTTGTTAATTGTATTTATTTTAAGTCTAACTCAATTGAATTTCGAAAATGCTAAGAACCCTAAAACCAATTTTCAAATTAAATGATGTATGATTGATGATTCTTTGATTTTATGAGGGTTGATCGCATGTGCGTAAACAAACGCCATGAGTTTTTTCAATTGATGCAAGGAATCATAGAGTTCAAGTTGGTGTTCATACCGTGAAAATGAGAATCAAGAAGTCGCAAATGTTTCTAACGGATTTTGATGTGAGCTTCAACGGCCTATATGGAAGTCAGAGGATCACCTTGCTTGCTCGAGATGCTCGATCGTGCTACTCAAGTCCACCCGCATAGACCAAAATGAAATCGGATTTTGATGTTAATCGTGTTACGCTTATCGATGGTATGGATCATGTCCATGGAGTACGGTGATGATGTTTGAGTGATTAGAACACAGTTTGATCAAGCCTAGTTTCAAATTTGATTCATAAGGCAGTTTGGGAAGTTTGAAAAAAATGGAAAGTGAAATCTGATTTTTACTTGTTCTTGTTATGATCTTAAGTTCTAAACAAGTTTTATGTTGATATTGAAGCATGTTTGACACCAAAATTCAACATGTTTTCAACTGATTTTCAAAAATGCAATGTTTGGCAATTTTGCACTATATTGCTTGATTTTCAAGAAAGAAGAGTGAAAGCATGGATTTGCATTGATTTGGTGTGTTTTTGAACTTGAATTGGTGATCAATTTATAGGCAAATGGTTCTGAAATGTTAGGCAACAAGTACAAGCTTTTGGTGATTCAAAGATAACTTAGAGGGCAAGAATGACTTTTCAAAGGAAAAGGAAGTTTCCTTTTTTAACCATGTGCTTATTTTTACAACTTGATCCATATCTCTCAATTATTACCTCTAGCTGATATTTATCAGCTCAATGATCCATTTGGCATGGTTGGATTGCTTCTAGATGAAGAAAACACAAAATGACCTATAATTGAAGTTTTGGATTTTGGAAAATCAAGTTCATGGAGCCTTATGTTTCAATTTCAAAAGCATAGCTAGACTCTATGGATTTGAGAGTTCTTGGATATTTTGAAAGCTTGTTTCACAAGCTACAACTTTCATGTTTTGAGTTTTTTCAATTCAAATTGGAACTAGGTGAAAAATGGCATGAAGTTTGAAAAATAAGAAATTTCAACACTTAGAAATTTTTCTAAGTATGAAAACTTTTGACTTTTGTTGACTTTTTCAAATTCTTTGATTTTTATGATCATGATGGATCATTTGAAGTATTTTGATGATTGAAAAGTTTTGTTTTGAAAATTTGATCAAAAGTCAAAGTTTGACTTTTCTCAGATGAAATTTCATCGATGTTTCGAAATGACCGATGAAGTCTTGAACTTGAATGTTTTGAATCCGTAAATTAGGTCAAGATGTTGTATCTAAGATATGATGACCAATCTCTATCCAAAAAGTCATTTCTTGTTCAAAAATCGAGAAAACTCATGCCCGATCAAACCCTAATTGGTCGATCCTTGATCGATCCGTGAGAGAAAATGGATATCCAAGATTGAAGGTTGATATTTTGATCAAGATAGATCAAATGAGGTGAGAAAAACTCAAACCCTAATTGGTTTCTTTTGAATCGATGAAAATGATGAAACCCTAATTTTGACCTATGAAATCCACACCGACATCGTCAAGCTTGAGTTGTTAGTTATGCAAATGATGCAAATGTAAAGTGGTATATTAGGTCAAAATTTGGGGTATGACAGATGCCCCTATTTAAGTTTCTTTAACCCGAGAGATGAAGATGAATATCTTGTTTTGATAGGTGTAAAGAGACTTAAATATCAGAATACGCAAATTTTGGACCTAAGATACCAAAAGATGCGATAATGCAAAATGATTGAAAAGTTCCACCAGAGAAATATCAAAGAAATGACATGGTGGGGGAATTGTGACATCCTCTGGGAAAGAAAGATTCACAAAATATGTGAATATCTCTGCTTTCACTTTGGGAAACAAAGAGATTACCTTCACCTTGGACAATGTTTAAGGTAAATGGAAATGATATTACCAATTATCGCCTTTGTGATAGTTCATGGTAATGAATCAAGATGTTACCAATTATCAAGTGATAACTATAACAAGGTAAATCTTGAGAAAAATTTGTTGTGTATTCAGCTTTGTGAACAATGACAAATGAAAGAAACAAATTTCAAATGGGCTTTAAAGATATTACCAATTATCGCAAAGGATAACTATAACAAGGCAAATCTTTAGAAAATTGTCAGATATTCACTTTGTGAATAATGTATGATGAAAGAAACAACTCAAATGAGTTTTGCCTTTTTGATACAATCTTGCCGAGGATCTCTTTTGAGAAGATGCGGCATTTTGATTGAAGACATGTTTTCTTAGACGTAAAGACAATCACTGAAATTTCTCGATAGTCATGATTTTGACTTTGTCGAGAAGACAAACTTTTATGACAATTTTATGAATGAAGAGAAAGATGCGCTCAGATGATGAGGCTATTGCTTATTGCTTTGTTGATTATAGATGTTCTATCAATGAATGAACCGAAAGAAAAATCAATCAAGACATTATTCCCAATGAGGAATGATCACCTGGGAATGTGGTGAGAAGAAAATGCATTGCTTTGGGAATACTCCGCTGGGGAAAAGATGTATTTTTTCTGCTTGGAGATATCCCACGGGGATGACTTGACGCATACATGAGTAAGCGTGACTTACACCAGTGATATGAAAGCAAACATTTCAAGGAATGCAAAAATGCACGAATGATGTTATTATGTATGAATGTCATGAATGTTATTATGCATGCTAACAATACTTGACAAAGACACTAAAGAGATATCTGGGAAAAGGACCACACGTCGAACAAATACTCGGTGGAAGTTGCAACAATGGTGCAGACGTTCACTGATGAAGAATTTGAGTTGCATGCTTTAAACTTTTAGAGAAAGGCATTTCATTGGCAACTTGGCTAGGGATTCTTTTTGGGATAAGAATACCGTCCTTTGATGATTTCTGAAGATAAGAGACTTCTGTAGCAGTTGTTCTTTATCCTTCGGAGATTGAAACACTTACGGAGAAAATCGTTGAAGTTCTTTCTGTGTTCATAGTTCAAAGGAAAATTTTTGCTTTTTGTTTCAAAACTTTGAAGTAAAAATTCATTTAAAACGTTTTAGTTTCAAAAAGTGATTTTCACAATAAAAAGCGTTATTTTGCAAAACAGAATAAAGTAGGAATTGTAAACAAAAAGCACAGGGCTCAAATTTATTGAATAGAATGGTAATCAGCCAAATGCGTGATTCCATGGACTATTTACAAAAGTTGGAAATGATAATTTATTGGGAAAAGGCTACATTGAAAGCAAATAACCGTTATTATCCCTAACAACTTTGAATTCCAACTGTGTTTGTTGTTTCAGAAAAGTTGATTGAAGATCCGTTGATGGAAGATTCTTCAGAGTGACGAAGTATGGACTGACTGCAGTTACTTTGTCATTTTTTGTGTATCCTTGTTTTTTCCTAGATCGCCCTTTCAGGTTTTCAATCTATTAGGATATTTTCTGTTTATTGTCTCTAATTTTTGCCTCGATCGCCTTTTCAGGTTTTCAATCCACCGAGACGCTCTTTTTTGCCTAAGCCGCCCTTTTCGGGTTTTCGACTTACCGAGCTGTTCTTTGGTTTTTTTTAGACAAAGTATTTCTTGATCGCATCAAGATTCACTGGATGCGGAGTTCATCACCCCATGGTTGTGAGAGTCATAGCACCGCCGTAAAAGCTTCTTTGACGACGTACGGGCCTTCATAGTTAGGAGTCCATTTGCCCCTAGAATCGTTGAAAAGATGTAATCTTTTAAGCACGAGGTCGCTTTCCGAATTCACGAGGTCGGACCTCTTGTCGAAAGCTTTCTTCATTCTTCTTTGATAGAGTTGTCCGTGACACGAGCGGTCAGCGCTTTTCTTCAATTAAGTTCACTGGTCGATCCGCTTGACACCATTCGCCTCGATAGCTTAGTTTCCATGAGAACTCTCATTGATGGGATCTCAACTTCTCGGGAGCACCGCCCATGCCGTATGCTAGAGAAAAGGAGTTGCCCCTGAAGCGCGATCAAGCACGATACCCATGCAGAGCAAATGGCAGATTTCGTGCCTTTGTAAGTGATGACCATTTTCCGGACGATCTTTTGATGTTCTTGTTGGTCGCCTAACGGCGCTGCTCATCTTTGGTCGGTAAGGAGATGAGTTATGATGCTCGATCTTGAATTCCTCACACATTTCCTTCATCATTTTGTTGTTCAAGTTTGATCCATTGTCAAGAATGATCTTGCTTTGAACTCCATATCGGCAAATGAGGTTGTTCTTGATGAACCTCACAACCACTTGTCTTGTGACGCTGGCGTAAGATGCCGCTTCAACCCATTTGGTGAAGTAATCAATAGCCACCGTATCGAAGCGATGTCCGCTGGACGCTTTGGTTCAATCATTCCAATCATGTCAATGCCCCACATGGAGAAAGGCCACGGAGAGGAGAGAACGCTGAGTAGTAGTCGGCACATGGATCTTATCTCGTAGATCCGCACTTGTGACATCTTTTGACGTGTTTACGAATCGATTCCATCGTTATCCAATAGTATCTCGCTCAAGATTTTTCCGACATTGCATGCCCATTTGAATGGGTTCCAAAGGATCCTTCATGTACTTATGGATGATTGTTCCGCTTTCCTGCCGACGATCCGAAAGTAACCATATCAAGTTTCTTTTGTATAGAACATCTTCATTGAGGAAGAAATTCTCGAAAGCCTCCTTAGAGTTTTCTTATCCTTGTACGATGCCCCGGTGGGTTCTGTTCAAGGAAACGTTGATGTCGTGGAACCACGGTTTATCGTCAAGACCGCTTCGTTGCAAATACGTATGCAGGTCTTTCAAGGCGCCTAATACGGATTCGGCATATCATTCCAATCATTGACTTTGAACATGGAAGATAGAGTAGCCAAGCGCCCGCCATCCTGGCTCGATCTCGAGGGATATGATGCGCTTCTACTTTGTTAAGAAAGTCAACAATCGTCTCGCATAATCTCTCTCAGAAGGAATTAGACCAAGATGATGAGTTTCATACTTGTCTTTGATTTGATTAATCACTAGGGCTGAATCTCCATATATGTCAAGGATCTTGATCCTTAAGTCGATGGCTTCTTCGATACCCATGATGCATGCTTCATATTCGCTATGTTGGTGCAATCAAATAGCAATCGCGTAAAACGGATATGAGAACCCTTAGAGTGATGATGATCGCCCAATTCCATTGCCAAAGACATTTATCGCTTCCATCAAAGACTAAACCCCATCCGATTCTCGATCTGGTCCTTCTCCGTAGCGTTCGCTGCAATCTTTCATTTTCAAGTACATAACATCCTCGTCTGGAAGTCAAATTTGAGAGATTGATATTCGCTGAGCGGCCGATGAGCCAAGTGATCGCGAGAATGCCTTTGACCGCTGAGCGCATCAATGTGATTCGGATAATAGCATTTGCCATCGAGCGATTTTCCCAATATGTGATTTTCAAAGACGACTTGATTAGATCCATTTGGAGATTAACCAAGTCGTGTGATTGATCATGTATCAGGAGACGCTGAAGCCCACACCAAAGCGCAACATGTTTTCGAGCATGGAGTAACGAGTTTCACAACCGTGAACTTTTACTCAAATAATAAATGGCATGCTCCTTCTTACCGGTGTCATCTTGTGTCCAAGTACGCAGCCCATGGACTCTTCTAGTACGGTAAGGTACATGATTAGCGGTCTTCCTTCAACTAGAGGGATCAAGATTGGTGGTTCCGAAGTATTCCGTGATACCGCCGAATGATTTTGGCAATCACTGTCCACACAACCTTTGATCTTTGGAGAAGCTTGAATATCGCCCGCAGTAGCGCTATCCGAGAGATAACCGAGATGTAATTCAATCGTCCAAGAAATCCTCTTACTTGCTTTTCCGTATGTGGCGAGGCATCTTGAATAGCTTTGACTTTGTCGTGGTCCACTTCAATTCCCTTGACCGACGATGAAACCTAGGAGTTTTCCGTGATCTTACCCCAAAGGTGCATTTGTTAGATTCGACGGAGCGAAATTTCCTTAGTCGTTGAAACAACTTTAAGAGATAGTCTATATGTTCATCTTCAAGGTCGATTTTGCTATCATGTCATCTACATAGACCGATCTCTTTGGTAAGTCATACCGATTCTTTAATCCAAATGGCATTACTTTGTAGCAAAGTGCCCCATGGCGTGATGAAGGAGGTCTTCCTTGTCTTCGGAGCCATTCGATCCGATTATAACCAGAAACCGTCCATGAAGGAAAAGACGCTGAATTTTGCAAAGGCTATCCACTAGCATGTCGACATGCGGTAGTGGAAATCGCTTTTCTGACTTGCTTTGTTCGATCCCGATAGTCAACACACATTCGACCTTTCCATCTTTCTTGGAGACAGTACTATGTTGGCTAGCCATTGAGGATATTCGGTGACGAGGAAACCGGCAAGTCGCTTTTTGAACTTCCTTTTGATTTTATCACCATTTCGTGGTGAACTCTCCTCGCCTTTTGCTTAACCAAGGGCACCGGTTTTAACGGCAGTGATGCTCCACGATGTGGTATCTAACTGCATGTCCCGGTAGGACCAAGAACACATCAACATATTCTTTGAGAAGACTTATCGCTTGCTTTTGACAACGTTGTTGAGTGAAGTCTGATATTTACTTTTTCTATCTCCTCGTAACCCAAATTAATTGCTTCTAGAGGTTCTTTGTGAGGTCGAATGATCCTTTCCTCGCCTTAGCAATGGAAATTTTATCCGATCTCTTCTTCAACTTCTTCCTCGGCGACTTCTGTGGAATTTCAAAGTTGGAGAGAGCATAGAGTTATTGCTTTCAATGGATTTGTCCATCCGTTAATCTGCATATTTGATTTATGTTCGATTAATTAACTTTGTTATGATTTCTTTTTTGAAGAAAGTTAAGGTGAAAGTGTATGCAGATTAATAATTTTTTTTTTGAAGATTTTTTTTTAAATGTTTTTAGGATTATCATTTCCAAGAAAGGGTAAATGAAAATAAACACAAAGGTAGAAACAAAACAACGCGCTTTATTTATAATTTACACTATGAAACAGAGCCCTAAACACAAACTCATTCGCCAAGCAGACGAAGAGAAATTATTTAAAAGCTAAAAACCCTATAAAACATCTCTACACTTTGGACGAAGTGAGAGTTCAAAACAAAAGCAAAGATAAACTACTTAGAGCTATGAACATTAGTCCGAACTTCAACGGGTTTCCAGTAATGACGAACTCCTTGGAAGTCGAGGTACTGCAATTTTCCGCTGGTTTAACCTTGAGTAGACTTTGGTTGCTGTTTGAGCAGGCTTTGAAGACTCTGGACGATGGCCCTTGCCTTTTGTGCTGCTAAAGCAATCTTCTTGATTAAAAGATCGGGAAGTACGAGATGTAGCATATGTGCTTCCTGTTGATCTTTGTGTTGAATACTGGGGATATACCTTCCAGTCTTCCGAGTGAAGAGATTCGTTGTCAGCGACACTTTCTAGATCGTATCCCGAGTCGCACTCTTGATCTTCAGTGATCATGTTGATGTAGTGGTAACCAAGATTTGGTTCAGTGAATTCCACAGGTGTGTTGAAGCAGAGATCTTCATTGGGGATCTCGATTGGCTGATTAGACTGAGAAGACGAGTATACCTCTTCTATTTGACTAGGATAATCAAAAGAATCACCCCATCCTGTGGGTTGGATATCTTCGATCCGGATTTCGAGTCGCGCAGGTATTTCACCATGTAGTCGAATTTGCCACTTGGTTCTCCCAAGGTATCCCAAACTTCAAATAGTGATGTGGATTTTCATGCCTTGCGTGGACATGTCTTTGAATTGATTAGTTGGCACATATGACTCCTCTTGAGACACATACTGTAGCTGTTTAGATAAGTGCTCCATTCTTCGATTCGATGGATCGCCTTCATCTTCTTCGATGGTTACAACGCTAACCTCTTGGAGAGGATTTAGCCCCAACGCTGAAAACTTTGATTGGACGAAGTGTTTCATCCTTTTGCTTGTCTTTGGAGAATACGGGTGTGAACCCGAATCCGCTTTTGTTTCGTTTCTTGATGTGTTTGATAACTTGTCCCCATCCTTTAGTATTGCCATCTTTCACCATTTGTGCAGCGCTTTATAACGAAGAGATAGATGATCCGTTTTTGTTGGTAGATTCATCTTCTAACGGATTTTCCGGGAGATGCGCCTTCAATGTCATTAGTGATGAAAGAGAAACCGGATAGATGACTTACAAGTAAAGCTTGTTCACCACTGATGGTCACCAACTTTCCATTTACTGTGAATTTTAACTTCTGATGGAGAGTAGGTTACCGCCCGCATCGTGGATCCAAGGTCTTCCTAGTAGGCAACTCGAAGTGCACCGGTACATCCATGACTTGAAAGTAATTTGAAAAGTGTGCGGGCCAATTGTCATCGGGAGATCAACTTCTCCAATAACTGACTTTCTTGATCCATCGAAAGCTCTTACTATTATGTCGTTGAATTTCATTGGGGTCCCTTTGTAAGCCTAACGAGCGAGTGTCGCTTTGCATTACGCTCAAAGATGAACCCGTATCTACCAATACATTGGACAGTGGAATCCATTGGCGATCATTGAGATGTGGAGGGCCAAGTTGTGATCTTTCCTTCTTCTCGAAGTTCCTCGTCACTAAGCTTAGATTATTGCAAGTCGTTATGTTGAGACGATCCTCCAAACCGGTCTCGTAGTCACATCGTGATCCACATACCGGTCTAGTACTCTCATCAAAGCTTCTCATGAGCTTCGAATTGAGGAGTAGAGACAATATTGAAATTTTGGAAGGAGTCTCGATCACCGATCCACGACTCAGATTCGCTCTTTTGATTAACTTCAAAGATCTCATCAAAATTCGAGTTGATGTTGGCTCTATCGTGAGAACCAACATTTGTTTCGGGTTAACAACCGGAATCGCTTGTAGGATTCTCAAGATATGTTAACCGGATTTTGCCCGACCACGTGAATCGAGGCGGTCTTGGTGGCAATGGAGGTGCACTCGCCCACTTCGTGTTACTCGTCCTATTTATGTTATATTGACATTAATGAAGAGTAGGCATGGGTTTCTCCTTCCCATCCTCTATCGTTGCAATTGGTAAGGAATTGCTTTGGTAGAACCTGTATGGAACAGACCGTAGGCAAATTACCAAAGGAGACTCGGTGCCGGAACTGCTGTATTCAATCTCCACATGTTGGGTATGTTGAAACAAGGGATGATGACGCTTACTTGGGTTTTTCGAGTTGATATCTCGAGACTAAAAGCTCATGCGGAAAATGCCCTATTATATTTACGCCATGATCATCTCTCGCTTTCAGAACTTCAGATCACCGATGTCTAACAAATGCCGGATATCCGCCTATGGTGGAACATCCTTGAATATTCTCGGGAGCGATGCGCAAGTCGCTGTAATCATGCTTAGTGAAGGTGCTCATGGTACAGTATGCTTCATGCGATGCACCAAGTTTTTTGATCGTTTACGCCTGACGAGATACCGTCAGTATTTCAAGATTAGTATCCATCAGATCGGTGTGGATGGCTTACACATTCGGACTTGTATTTCAAGGAAAGAAAATTAGATCTCACTAATCTGTATCGCCTTTAATGCTATACAATGCTCAAGGTCATGGCCTGTGCCCTTGGTGAAAAGGGAAAGATACGCCTGCTTTTGTACCACCATGGTAATTTCTCGGAACCGGAGGTGGTGACCTTGTTTGTACATTCTTTTCTATTAGCGCAGGTAAAGTTCTCGTACGCTATCGATCGGGTCGATTGTGAACGCGAGGCGCATTTGATTGTCGAACCACGAGCCCGCTGACGAGGCCGTTGAGTTTGTTGATTTGTTGGAATCATGGAGCAATTTCGTGTTTGGATTTGTGTTGACGGCGGGTGCTATGGCAGCAACCGTCGTTGTTGAATGACATTCTTACGTGGTTTCTGGATACCATTCCTATGTCATGCTCTTTTCTTCTTGGAAAACCGTTCCAACCTTCTTTGTTCCACTAGAAGATCCGCTTCTTGGTTAGCGTCCGTTCGAACCTCTTCTAATCGTATTCCCATGCTCACCATCTCAATGAAATTCCGGAGCGCTTAGCGATCATTCGCTTCATAGTAGAATGAGCCTGAGTATTCAAGAATACCTTAGTCATCTCCTTTCTTCCAATGGTGGGTTAACTCGCGCATTTCTCCATCACAGGCATATTCCTTGATTGTCTCTTCTCGAGACATGGAGCGGTTGATCCCTATCGAGCCATATCCAAGTTAAACTTGTATTGCTGGACAAAGGCTTCACCTAAGTCGTTGAATGTTTGGATATTCGTGCTGTCTAAACCCATGTACCACTTCAAAGCGGCACCGTGAGACTATCTTCGAAGTAATGGATTAGCAATCGATGATCCTCATTGACGTAGACATTTTCCGCATACATCGTGAGATGACTTTATGATGAAGTTTCCTTTTGTACTTTTCAAAGTCGTGACTTTGAATTTTATGTATTCTACGCGAGGAACTAAGCAAAGATCCGTTTTTCCAAATAATTTTTTCCTCGAATTTTTTATCTCTAGTCGATTGTGGAGTTGTTCCCGGAGATTTTCCATTGAACCGCTGTGATTTGAATTATCGCTTGAGTATGATGAACTTCTTCGCCTAAGGTAGTGTGTACTACTAAGCCGAGTTCGCATGATTGGTTGAGAAACCCACATTGTTACCAGGAAAGTTACCCACGCGGAGTAAATGTAGAGTTTGCCGCAGCAGGTATTTCAAGCGAGGTTGTTTGAGAAGTCGGTTTAATTCGATGCCAAAGTTGAAAGGCATGCCCCATGGATAGCCTTCCGCATATCAAGAGTGAGCTACTATCGCGATAGTTGAAACCGGAGTAGTGTCTTCTCGAGATCGCTGGTTGATTTTGACCGCCGATGTCTTGTTGACTTTGCGTGGCAAATGAATTGACCAAAGATGTGAGTCTCTCCACTTCTTCTTGCAATGTTGTTACCGTATACGGAGTTCAACGCTCTCTTGCTCAAATCCTTCCATTACTTTTCTTCTTTTGATCTTGTGTCGTATGTTCGAGCCTACCGTGGACGCCGGTCGAAACTTAAGACGCGACAGCCTGACGATCTTTTCCTATCCTGCTCAACTCGGCAAGCGCTCAAGTCGCTCGTTGTTCGCGTCTGTATGAAACCGTGAAAGTGTCGACTCTAGACAATAGACTTAAATGCAAAGTATGATGCATGAATATGATTGTAAAGAAAAGAAATTTCCAAAGAATTTAATGCTAAAAGAGATATTTCGCAAATATTTGATGGAAAACACACATTTATTGATTAAATGGAAGAAGATTACAACAATTGTTTTTGTTGAGCATTGCTCACACAAATGATAAATTAAATGATAAAATTACAAACTAAATTGAACTAATTAAACGCCTTCATCGGATGAAGATCCAAAGGCTTGATGCACTTCAACTTCGTGGATTTTCCATAGCGAGCTTTTAGTTCACCTTTCTCGCTTTTAGCTTGCTAATGACTCTCTTCCACTGCTGGGAGCGGATCGCTGGTTGTCATTTCTCAAGCTTTCTTTTCCTTTCTTTGACGTATCTCCGATCGCTATCTTTCGACGAATTTTCTCATCCTTTCCATGAGCCATTCATCCCGGAAGTAAAGCGCCTTTTCATGATCTTTGACTTGCTTCGAGCTTCTCGCTCAAGATTAGTCTTAAGGAATTTGTTTTCCAAAGCTTTTCTCAAACCTTATTTTGGTCAAGGCTTTTGGTATTCTCCCCATACTTCAACGGAAAATTTGTTGATTGGAAGCGATCGAGAACATGGGATCCTCATGTTTAAGGCATTCGAAATTCTTCTTCGCTCTTTCTTTACCCAAGAAGTGTAGGTTTCATGGCTACACAATTCTTTGCCTTCCCTTTTCTTTCCTTCGACTGATGCCAAGCTTTGATCATCCTAGCTTTCAATCCTGGGAACTCCTTCGTGATGAAGTAACTTTCATTGAAACCAAGAGGTTTACTGAGTTTGCGATCCGAGTTGACGCCCGCCAGAAAGGGTTGTAGTTGATTCCTTTTGTACCAATGAGGTACTGGCAAATTCTCCAGCCTCAATGATTTCCATCTCATTGTCCGCCAAGGTATACCAATGGATATCGTCAGTAAGAGACATGAGTCTTCGACCAATGCCACTGCCTTTGTTTTCGCGAAGATAAGAGATTTAGGCAAATGCGAGGTAATCCATTTGAAAAATGTAAGTACACAACACACGATAGTTCCGCCTCCTGACGATTCCTATGATGAATAGAGACGACGTGTCACCAAGCAAAGGGACGGATTTCCAATCGAAAGATCCTTATGGCTAATATCAACGTAAATTTGGGACATTGGGAAATAACACCAATCCATAGAGGAGTAAAGCTAAAATAGCTTCAAAGGCTACCATACTACCACCGTAGAGAATTTAAGAGCCTTCCATTAGGAACTTTGAAGTCACCCCAAGAGTTTTCCTCCGTAGTTAGGTTTTTGTCTATCTCGATTTTTTTAAGTGAGTCATCGCTGCAATGATCGGTGACTTGGGAATGGCTTCCAAACCATTGAAAGGCACTTTGTCTCGACATCGAGATACCTAGGATACGCATACCTTCCAAAGTAGGCATCAACCGATAATCGTGGAAAGTGAAACAATGATGATCGGATCGTAAAACCGAACGAAAGTTTTGAGAAGTCCTTCATCAACGCATGCTCGTAAGAGTTAAAAGAGTTCCATAGCGTTTCTCAAACCGAGGGATCTTCTACCAAGGATGCTAACTTTCAACTTTCCTACGCCGAATTCTAAAATGTATCTTTGGTGAATCTTCTCCGACGTCCATCACTCTAACCTAAAATATTTTACAAAGAAAAATCTCTAAATTCTTTGGAAATGGGAAGAGAAATGAAGTTTTTTTGTTTTTGAATGAATGAATGAATGCATGAACGCGAAAACATGGTTAGTAGTTATACACGGCAAGCGCAAGTCACGAGCATGAAGCCAACGATAAGAATCAACGTGGTTAAGTTCTAAGGGCTTATTCATCCGTGAAACGGTTCTATCGATAATACAGCTCAACACTCTCTTTGAAATATTATCGATTTGTTGAATACCGATGGTCCAATAATATTTTCAAGAGAAACTCGCCTCGATCGTAGTCTCGCATGACAATTACTCTAGGCTTACACCCGAATCTCTCGCACTACATCCTAATGGCCGTGATGGGTTATGTGTTCTATAGCCCACTCTTCTCGAGTTCCTCGAAAGCACGCTGCGCAAATACTTGCTAAACACAATACCCCCAAGACAACCTCCACCGAGTGAGATATTAACTCGAAAGCATTGAACTTCTCACGATAATACCTCCACCTAGATCTTAAAAATGTTTTAAACGGTTACGATTTCTTTCCATCGATGAAATCGCGAAAACACACAATAAAGAAAATGATATATGCAAAACAAGCTTATCCCTTTTCTTTTTGAAAACAAAAAGCTTGGTGCTCGAGCGTAGTAACGCTGCTTTCTTTCTTGAAAAATCAAAATTTCAGCAGCATTCCCCAAGCAGAGTCGCCATTTTTCCCTGTCACAAAAGGTGACGCTGAGGATGCGAACGTGAATTTGGATTCTCCGCTCGAAACTATTTACTCTTTTGATTTGTTTATAAAGATGTCGCGAGCATCAAGCTTTATTATTTTCAACACAAGAAAGATGATTTAATGATTATGAAAGGGGAAAGTCAAATACCCTCAATTGATATTGGTATGCGAACGACTAGCGCAAACTAGACGCAACGCATCGGGGAGATTCTCGAGGGGATTGTTATATAAAGGAATAGATGGAGCACCCTAAATATATATAGTTATCTATAGCTTTATATATGAATATATTTGATATGTTTGTGTGTTTTAATTGCTATTTCTATGATCGGGAAAGTTTCTCCTTTGGGATTTTAAGAAATGTAGATTATGTGGGATTCTAGGTTTGTTATTATTGTGCTCGCAAAGATCCGTGGATCTTCTCGCATACATATCCCCTAGTGGGAATCGAGCATTTGTAGCCTCGGATCTGTGGTTCTATGGTTTGTTTGGTCCGAGGGAGAAAGAAATTTGCTCGGCAAGGATGAGACTCAGGCCTACGTATTCTCAAAAGGATGTCGAGAAAGTCGAGCATTCGTAGTTCCCACTTATGCTAGTGGAAAGCAACGAGGTGTTAGTAAGAGATGCATAAATGTCATCTTAATGAAAAATGTATCTAATCTATTTCATCACATACATTTTGAAAAGTTTAATTGATAAAATCTTTCATCGTAAGCATTAGGTGTTTTGCTTGAGTGTACAAGCCGCTACCACTTACATGTTTAAGAAAGATGTTTGAAAAAGTGATTGAATCTTTTAACCGAAGTATTGGGTGTTTTGCTTGAGTGTACAAGCCGCTACCACTTACAATTAAGAGATGTTTTTGTTTGAAAACAATTTGAAAAGAGTTTGAAACTTTGATCGTATGTGATACTGATAGATGAGATACTTCTTCCATAGAGATGATAGATGTCTAAATCTCGAGGAGAAATTGATCGATTAAGGGATGCTTTAAGAAGCCCATGGGTCCTTGTATTGTTAGCCCAAGAGGAGGCATTCCGAGGGTCATCGAGGTCCTTGTATGAAGCTCAAGAGGAAGCTATAGGTATGGCTGGGTTAAAAGGGATTTCACCGAGAAACCATCCTTTTGAATTAAGAGCAATTTCACCGGAAATTTTACTCATCGATTTAAAAGTGATTTCACCGGAAACCATCCTTTCGTGGTTCTATCTAGCTGGTGATTCTTTGTATTGAAGCCCAATAGGAGGTCAAGAGATTTCCGCCTTTCATTGTATGATGCCCAAGAGAAGGCTAAACTCAATGAGGAGTTCTTTTGAACGAAGCCCAAGAGGAGGTCGACTCAACAGGGAGTGTTGTCTTATATGAAGCCTAAGCGAGGCTAAACCCGATGAATGAGTTTTATATGAAGCCTAAGAGGAGGCTAAACTCGTGGGGAGATTTATCTTGTATGAAGCCCAAGTGAGGCTAAAATTATGCCGGAGATGAATTATCTTGTATGAAGCCCAAGCGAGGCTACAACCTGGGGAACCTAGTTAGTCTAATTGTTATGTTATAATTGACATTGTATAAACAAGTGTGATATGTATTCACAATTATGAAGGAAATATAAACAATGCAATGATGTTTATTTACAAGAGTTTATGAAATATAAACAAGTGCCTGAAACAAGCGAATGAATTTACTTTGTACAAGGAAATGAATATGTACACAATGGTATTTATGTACGTGATGGACATATTGGACTTACACCATAAGGGAGGCCTATTGGTTTGAAAGCAGTTTCACAGGGAATAATGCTCCTTTCAATACCAATGGTATTTAGTTGAATGTACAGACGAAACCGAAACGACCAATCGAATTTTGTCTGTGAAAAAGTATCTGTATTATGTACAGATAAAAGTTTTGTATGAAAAAAAATTGATATGTACAAGGAAAAGATATATGTACATAAAGAATGTTAGTTTGTGTATACACAAGTGAAATGAAAAATAAACGATCGAAGTTTGTCTGTACTTGAGTATAAAAAGTATCTGTGTTATGTACAGATAAAAATTTGTATGTATTTGAAGAGAGTTTGATATGTACAAAGAAATATTATGTACATAAAAGAATGTTATGGGACTTACACCGTGAGGGAGGCCCATTGGTTTGAAAGCAGTTTCACAGGGAATAATGCTCCTTTCAATACCAATGGTATCAGTGTATAAACAAACGAATGAAAACAAACGAAAGAAATTTGTTTATGTTTGAATATTGACAATGATGATTTGAGTATGTACAAGTAAAACTAAATATGTACAAAAAGGGGACTTACACCATAAGGGTGGCCCAAGATCGATTGAGAAATTCGAGAGAAAACGAATTTGATTTTATCGTTTAAATTGGATCGATCGTGGTAAAAGATGTAAGTTTGATGAAATGTTTTTGAAAAATTATTTTGAAAATGTTTTGAAATGTGAGGTTCATTTATGAAAAGTTTTGAAAAAATCGGAAGTCGAAAACTTGAAAATTTCACCTTAAAAGGAGGTTTGAAAAAGTGTTCAGAACATCATTTTCGGCTCGATTAAAATATGATCAGATAAAAAAAAATTCTGAAAATTTTTGCACTATCATAAAATAGATGTATTTATTGACAAGTGTTCAAAAAATCACCTTAAAATAAGGAGTTTTGATTGGTCAAAAAAATTCTGAAAGTTTTGTAAAAAAACATGACAAATTGGAAAAGTTATAAAGAGAAATGGTCCTGATGGGAGTTGAACCCATGACCAAAGGGTATAACACGTGTCAGAGAGACTTAAGGGCAAGCAAGCTACCACTGAGCCAAACGCGTTTTGGTGTTAGTTGTGACACCCCAAAATAATTCGGTAATTAAATAATTATGATTTTTAATTATTAATTTAATTAAGAATGTAATTTATTAATATATTGAATTTATTGGGTTTAATTATGGAATAAAGGAATTGAATTGTGAGAGGTGTGCAGAGTAAAGTGGGCTGTGAGGAGTAAAAGACTCTACTCACATTATTTAATACATTTTATTTGTGTTAAAGGAATAAAAGGAATAAAATAAGGAAAGGAAGGAAAATGAGTTATTTATGGAGAAACAGGAATACGTGAAGTTGAGAAGAGGAGGAAGAAGGAAGAAAACCTGAATGTCGAATCAAGAACCCACAAGGTAAGGGGTGATTTTGATTGATTATTTCGTATTATAGGTTTTGATTTTGATACTATAGATCATAGCATGTTAGGAAACCTTAGTTTGGGAATTTCTAGGTTTCCAAGGATGTATACCTAATCGTCGATTATGAATCAAAACAATTAGGTGTCGAGATGAAAAGAAATGATGAAAATATGTTGTTTGATGTGATAATGATGCAAATCGATATGTTTTGGTGTTTTCCATGTCGATTCGTATGGGTAAGTTTGTGTTTGATTGAGAATGAAGGAATGCCAAAAGTGCGGTGAAATGGCTTTATAATACGCGGGAACCGGCTCCCTGGGGAGGAACCGGTTCCACATTGAAAACCGTGAAAACTCGAAAATGCACTCGTGAACCGTTCGTATGGGTAGGAACCGTCCCCACATTTTCCGTGCGAGGTTTTGAACTTTTCAGAACCTTCGATATGTAGGAACCGGTTCCACTTCTAATTTTTGAAAATGTCAAACTTTGAAAATTCATAACTTTCAAACCGTAAGTCCGCTTTGAGCGCCGCTTGATGTTATTTTCTAAATTTAATGCTCTATTTATGAAATGAAAATATTTTCCAAAACTTGAAATTATTTTGAAAATGAGCCAGATTCCGAGATAGGTGACTTTTGACTGACGCATATTGAATTGTATGTAGCGTAGATCCCGTGGTTGATGGATGTATTGGTATTAGCGGATGTAATAGCATGTTTATGCCGATGTTAGATGTATGCATGATTGGTTGATATATCATGTTGATTGGTTTGCATGTTTATGCTGATGTTAGATGTATGCATGATTGGTTGATATATCATGTGGATTGTTGTGATTCAGTTATGTTAAATGAATGTATACATAGACTGATTGATGTTGCATGCTAGTGATGTGCGTGCATTTTCATTGTTTGGTGAAGTTAATTCCCATTGTGCGGAATTTGACTTGGATTGCCGATAACCGATACCCGAGAGGATGGGTGGTTAGCCGGATTCGTGTCCGGGTGGTTATGGACGAATCGATGGAACTGTATCCGGTTGATGATGGATCAGTGTTGGGTGACTTGGTCACGTGTCGGTACCGCATGCATTCGAGTCTACATTTTTGTTTGCACGGGATTGTAACATGTTAGGATGTCTTCCAGTGTTGCAATTCTTTTGTTTTATATTGATTATGCATGATGACTTATATGAATATGGTGTGGTGTTGAATTTCGAGTCAGGTTAAGTGGGTGAAATGATATGCTTGTAATATATTGTTAAATGAGGAGCTTATAATATGTTTTAATTATGAGAAGTCCCACCCTTACTTTACAATTTCAGATTAAAAGTTAGCAGCTGAGGAGTTGGTGAGGATGGCTCTAGAGCTTATCTTTTAAGTCCGCGAGTCAGTGTCATGCTCTGATTAGATTGTAACACTGGGGAACGTTAGTTGAGGAATTAAATATTGTTTAATTGTCCCTTTAAATTCTATTGGGAATAATAATGATTGGATTATTCCGCTTTGGTTTTGATGTTCACTGCGGTAAGACATGGTATTAATGTGACCGAATTGTTCGAATGTTGATCCTCGGTAGCATGGCTAATGTTTGAATGGAGTTTTGTTTTATCTATTAATTGTGACATCCCTCATTTCCGTGTTAACTCTGATTAAAAGATGATTTAGATATTAATTTAATTGATATATTCGGGTATTTAGGGGTGTTACAATAGTGGTATCGAGCATAGTCACCAGACCAAAGGTCTTAATGTCATTATTCCTTTTGTATACGATATGTGTGGAAACACCGCTTTGATCGGGCTTATTTTTCCTAACTACCGGATTGCAGGAGTGGTTTAGAAGCAAGTGGGGGAGAAACTTTACTTCTCTGAGATGTTTTGGTGTGAAGAGTTGGATCGATGTGCTATTGGTTACATGAGTGCAGATGTTGGTTAGACTGTGTAGTTTCCCGAATTCGAAGGGATTACGAATTCAAGAAATTCAATATAACGGTCAAATAAAGTTCTCTTAAGGAGTAACAATTAAGTACGTGTGTTGTTCGCATCACTGGGAGTGGAGGACGATGTTATGGATAATGATGTCCCATTTGGGTGTGAGTTCGATGTTTTCGGGAATAGTAGCGATGTCATTAGAGTAAGATGTCGATCACTTGAAATTATCATTTGGTCGAATGTTTAGTTAAACCAAGTAATTATGAATCGCTTTGATGAGTCGATGCATATTCTGGCCTAGAAGATATTTGGTAATTAAGAAGGATGACTCTTAGAAGACTAAGTGGTGTGGTTGAATGTTGCAACACTCCTATTGATCAGGAGCTGTCTGCGTGAGTTACCTCTTTGTGTTTTTGAAAAGATTAATTATGTCAGTGTCAATGGTTGATATAAAGTATGCAATTGTGTGAATTAGTTATTGGAGTTGTAACTTGACGCAATTAATCATGGTGAATGATGTGTGTTGTGGTATGTTGAAGTTAGGATCTCAAATTTTGTATTATATGATGTTTTGGGATTTTTCACTCTCACAAGGTGGAAATCGATTACCTATCCCAGAGAATTGATTTCCTGAAGCTGACAACATTTTTTTTTCGAAAACTTGTAAGATTCATAACTTGAGTTTTGGATGTCTGATTTGAGTTCCGTTTGAAGCATTGGAAAGATAATGTGATGAACTTTGTTTTAAAAGTGGTTCCAGCACCTGGAAGTAATTTATTTATCATGTAGTGATGTTTGAGGAGAATCGGAGTTGTTACTGATGTCGTTCTTGGTACAAAACTCGTTTTTATGACACCATACAAGACATCAACTTTAGAGTTAGGAAATTGAAGAAGCTATTAGAAGATGTGCAAAGAAATAGATTTGTAAAACCAAGTTTATTGTTTGGGGAGCTCTAATTTCCTTAGTCAAGGAGAAAGAAAGTAGCACTAATGCGGTGGATTGGATAACTAAGTGGTGGTTGAGACTAAATATCTATTTCAAATTATTGGTGATTTGATGGATCAATTGATTGGAAAGTATACCTGCAGTAAAGTCGAATTGAGGTTAACTTACCTTCATGGTCAGGTTAAGGATGAAGATAGTTAGAGAGAAGCTTCTAGAATTCGGTATAGGCATGTTGAATGTTGTGAGGGAATTCCAACTTCGAAAGGGAGTAGAATTTTGTTAAGTTTTCATGGTATATATTACGGTATGAGGATATGAGTTTTCTTTATCATGTTATCTCAAGTGACGGTAATGCGATAGACCCACCTGAGGCTGACGTAGTGTTGTAGTGGGAAAATCCAAAATTAGTCATGTATTGGAAGATTTTATGGATATAACCAAGAATAATGCAGCTTATTTGAGACGAGGTCAAGAATGATATATTCTTAATGAATGAGATGTTGGTATTAGTAAGAATGCAAAAGTATTAGAGATGCAACTTATGTCGATTGAGGATGAATAAGTGACGTTAGCTTTTGAGGAAAAGATAAGTGATGTTAGAGGAAAAATAAATTCGATAGGAAATGCAATCATGTTTAAGATGTCAAAATATTGACATGTGTTAAGAAAATGTTGGAAGTTTCTTTTACCGATCATATGATGAGATGTATTACCGAGATTGCATTTGAAATAAGATTCAGACTGAACATATATGGATCCTAGATGTTATGAGATTTAAAGGGAGACTAAGAGTTGTGAATGTCGTTAGAGTTCTCTGTATGGATAAGAACTTCAAATGGAAACAAAATGAGTTATGGTGTATTTGGTATGTTAGAATTTCATGAGTGGGAAAAAAAATACTTAACATTTGTGTGATGCTAAGTGAGTGTGAAGAAGATTATGTAAATTGTCGGATCGATGGTATCTCATCGTCGAGATCAAATGAGAAATAATTGTGGAAGAAGTTGTAAACCTTAAAGGAAGATTATTGGACCATGGAGCTTGGGTGACTTCGAGCACGAGTTCTAAAGGAACGCTATTATAGTTTGGTACGGTGGTTTATACTCCATTGTGATTGTCGGCTATCTATTGACAAATTGAGGAACTGATCACCCTTAATCTCTTGTTGATAATAGGCGGGATCGTATTGGATTGAATAGACTCATCTTGCAAGCTTGATAGTGTGTGAAGTGGTTGACGTTCTATTGAGAGGATAGTAGTTCATCGCTCGTATGAAACCAAGAGGAAAAGGGCTATGAAAAAGACTTGAAATTATTCACAGGTCGGCGACTTGAGTGTATGCGAGTCAAGCCAGAGTGGAAGGTTTAGAATGTAAAAAGGTGAACAATGATTTTTTGGTAGATATTAAAGAGAGTCTAAAGATAAATATGAAACTTGTAGAGCTGGTAGTTCATGAGAATCAAATGAAGATAATGACTTAAGGTAAATAATCGTAGTCGGTAGCGAAAGCGTAATGTGATGCACTTGGTTATGCGAGTATGATTTTGGAAGTCACAAATTAAACGTTAGAAGGTGTGGAGTTTATGAAACTATTCAAATTTCAAAATAGAATTGTTAGGTGAAGGGTTCTATGTCTTATTGGTGTTACATCCATTCCGATAGATGTATTAATTTGCAAGCTCGATCGTTGAACGTAGCTCGTGGTAACGGCATTGGTATAAATGTCGGGGACATTGGGTTATGTGGAGGTCAGGACACCCGATTTAATTCAATATTAAATAAGTGAGAATTAATTATCTAATTGATTTAAAGTCTTAAATATTTAATTCATCGGATTAATTGGATCATTTAATGAGGAAAGGCCCGGAGGTGCAAGAGTAAATGGGGTGTAAGAGTAAATCACTCTACTAATTACTAAGTATTGATTAATTATTTTATTGGAATATTAAGGAAATATAAAAGGAAAAGAAAGGAGAAGAGAAGGTTTTGGAGAAATCATTTCACGTAGAGTTGAGAAAGAAGAGAAAGAGGAAAAGCCGACGCCGAGAGAAACCAAGAATCATCGCGAGGTAAGGGTGATTTTATTTGATTAATATGTCTTATGGGTTTTGGGAACCAATGGGATGATTGGGTATGTTAGGAATTGGGATTATAGGTTTATAGCATGAAACCCTATTTGTGTCTGGATGGAAAATTGATCACTAGTGTGTCGATGATAAATAGGAATGGGTAAATTATGTTGGTTGATGTCAAAATGGTGTAAAATGGTGTTAGAATGGTGTTCATGATATTACAATTGTGGTTTGAAGGTTGGAAATGGTTATGGATGCATAAAGTCACAAAATGTCAAATTTGTTGTTAAGTCGTGGAAACCGTTCCCTGGAAGGAACCTGTTCCAAAAGGAAATTTATTCGAATTTTGTACACGGAACCTGCTCCTCATGGGAGGAACCGGTTCCCATACAAAATCCAGGGGACTCATTTGAAAACCGGGAACCGTTCCTCGTGGGAGGAACCGGTTCCCTATACATTTTTCCAGAAGCGTATTAAATTGTGGGAACCGGGTTCTCCAAAGGAGGAACCTACACCATGTAGTTTTCCAAAACTTCTAAAATTTCAAAATTCATATTTTCTAAACCAGAACTCGATTCGAAAGTGCCGCTATTTCTTAAATTTAAAATTATACCTCTTGGAAAGGAAAATATTATTTTATCGAAAATTATTTTAAAAGAGCCGAGTCCCCGATTTTGAGAATATGGATGAATTACTTGATGATGGGTAATTAATGCGAATGGTCCGAGTACGGATGAGAACTAATGCATACCATGTTATATTTTGATATCCATTATGATTTGAATGTGATATAATTGGTGAAATGACATCGGTGATTATGTTGATTATTATGATCGGAATAATGTTGCATGCTTATATGATTGCATGCATGAACATTTGTTAATTGGTTCATTCCCATTGTGCGGAAGTGAGCTGCAGAGCCAATAGACCGACCGGTCGAGGTAGTGAGGCTAGATTCTTGACCCAATGGTGTGGGCGAATCATGGATTACACTGCCTTCCACGAGTAAACGGAGCAAAGGTGAACGCGTTCACGCTTGGTACCACATGCAGAGTCTGCATTGCATATGGAATTGTAACATGTTAGGATGGTTTCAAAGTTGCAATTGCCATTGTTTGATATATACATGATCATTGTGTGAACTATTCTTTTGTATTGTTTATGATCTTGTGTTTGGTTGATGAACCGATATGTTCGATTATTCTGGATCTAAGAACGATAATACGTATTATATTGAATTGAAATCTCACCCTTACTTTAACCATTTCGCATCCGAAGTGATTAGCCGCTGATTTGGTGAGGATAACTCTAGGTTCGAGTCCCATTGGTCCGCGTGTCGTTGTCGTGCTCGTAGATGTAACACTGGGAAACGATTGTTTGGAACTTTAATGGATATTTTAAATAGTTTTGAGTTATGTTGATTTAATATCCCGGAATGACTATTGATTGATATTCGGATTAAATTATGTTTCATTTCACGTTAAACATAATTTTGGGTATGATTTAATTGATGAATGTTCTTCAGTGAAAGCATGACGCTGTTTGGTTAAATTTTTATGATTTAAATTGTGACGCCTCTTAATTGTGGATAAACTCTGATTATTTAATTCTATAAAACGCGGGTATTTAGAAGGGGTGTTACAGAGGTTCTTATAATTGTGTTGCAGTGTAATGAAGTGATAAATCATGTATCCTAGAGTGAAGGAGGTAAGAAGTGAGATGAACTGATGCATTCTTAACCCGATAATAAAAGATCGTGTGGGATTATAGTGGTTGAATAAGAGGGATATTTGTTAGTGATATTGGAAATGATGTCAAACATGACGTGATAGTTGGAAGGAAGGATTTCAAGAGCTGAAGAGGAGGTTGACTAGTGCTCCGATCTTCATTTTGCCGAATCCGACTAAGTCTTTTGTTGTGTACTGTGATGCATCATTAATGGGATTAGGTGGTGTGTTGATGCAAGATAAGAAGGTTGTGGCTTATGCTTCACGACCATTGAAAGTGCAAGAAAGGAGTTATCCGACTCGTGATTTAGAGTTGGCAGCTGTTGTATTTGTTTTGAAGTTGTGGAGGCATTATTTATATGGTTCTCGGTTTGAGGTATTCAGTGATCATAAGAGCCTCAAGTATCTCTTTGATCGAAAGAGGGAAACAAATACAGGCAAAGAGATCGCATTGGTAAGAGTGGCTGGGAGGACCAGCAGATGGAAATGTCACTGGGAGCCGGAGAGTCGATGAAGGACTCGATTCCGAGTGTTTCGTTTAAGGTATGTTTTCGAGGACTAAAACTCTTTTAGTGGGAGAGTCAGGACACCCCAAAATAATTCGTAATTAAATAATTATGATTTTTAATTATTAATTTAATTAAGAATGTAATTTATTAATATATTGAATTTATTGGGTTTAATTATGGAATAAAGGAATTGAATTGTGAGAGGTGTGCAGAGTAAAGTGGGGTGTGAGGAGTAAAAGACTCTACTCACATTATTTAATACATTTTATTTGTGTTAAAGGAATAAAAGGAATAAAATAAGGAAAGGAAGGAAAAGGAGTTATTTTTGGAGAAACAGGAATACGTGAAGTTGAGAAGAGGAGGAAGAAGGAAGAAACCTAGAAGTGTCGAATCAAGAACCCACAAGGTAAGGGGTGATTTTGATTGATTATTTCGTATTATAGGTTTTGATTTTGATACTATAGATCATAGCATGTTAGGAAACCTTAGTTTGAGAATTTCTAGGTTTCCATGGATGTATACCTAATTGTGTCAGATTATGGATTGAAAACAATTAGGGTGTCAGTAGATGAAAAGAAATGATGAAAATATGTTGTTTGATGTGATAATGATGCAAATTGGATATGTTTTGGTGTTTTCCATGTTGGGATTCGTATGGGTAAGTTTGTGTTTGATTGAGAATGAAGGAATGCTGTCAAAAGTGCAGGAAATGACTTTATAGCACGTGGGAACCGGTTCCCAGTGGGGAGGAACCGGGTTCCACATTGAAAACCGTGGAAAACTCGAAAATGCACTCGTGAACCGTCTCGTACGGGTAGGATCCGGTCCCATACATTTTTCCGTGCGAGGTTTTGGAACTTTCCAGAACTGCACCGGTTCCACATTGAAAACCGTGAAAACTCGAAAATGCACTGTGAACCCAGACCAGATATGTAGGAACCGGTTCCACTTCTAATTTTTGAAAAATGTCAAACTTTGAAAATTCATAACTTTTAAACCGTAAGTCCGTTTTGAGCGCCGTTTTGGACGTTATTTTCTAAATTTAATGCTTTATTTTATGAAATGAAAATATTTTCCAAAACTTGAAATTATTTTGAAAATGAGCCGATTCGAGATAGGTGACTTTGACCGACGATATTGAATCAGATGTAGCGTAGATCCCGTGTTGATGGATGTATTGGTATTCAGGCGGATGTAATAGCATGTTTATGCTGATGTTAGATGTATGCATGATTGGTTGATATATCATGTTGATTGGTTTGCATGTTTATGCCGATGTTAGATGTATGCATGATTGGTTGATATATCATGGATTGTTGTGATTCGCTTATGTTAAATGAATGTATACAGATCGATTGATGTTACATGCTAGTGATGTGCGTGCATTTGCATTGTTTGGTAAAGTTAATTCCTATTGTGCGGAATTTGACTTGGATTGCCGATAACCGATACCCGAGTGAGGATGGGTGGTTAGCCGGATTCGTGTCCGGTGGTTATGGACTAATCGATGGAACCGTATCCGTTGATGATGGATCGTGGGTGACTTGGTCACGTGTCGGTACCGCATGCATTCGAGTCTGCATTTTTGTTTGCACGGGATTGTAACATGTTAGGATGTCTTCCAGTGTTGCAATTCTTTTGTTGTATATTGATTATGCATGATGACTTATATGAATATGGTCAGGTGTTGAATTCGAGTCAGGTTAAGTGGGTGAAATGATATGCTTGTAATATATTGTTAAATGAGGAGCTTATAATATGTTTTAATTATGAGAAGTCCCACCCTTACTTGACAATTTCAGATTAAAAGTTAGCAGCTGAGGAGTTGGTGAGGATGGCTCTAGAGCTTATCTTTTAAGTCCACGAGTCAGTGTCATGCTCTGATTAGATTGTAACACTGGGGAACGTTAGTTGAGGAATTAAATATTGTTTAATTGTCCCTTTAAATTCTATTGGGAATAATAATGATTGGATTATTCCGTTTTGGTTTTGATGTTCTTTTTCCGCTGTGTAAGACATGGTATTAATGTGACTGAATTGTCTGAATGTTGATCCTCAGTGTAGCATGGCTACTGTTTGAATGGAGTTTTGTTTTATCTATTAATTGTGACATCCCTCATTTCCGTGTTAACTCTGATTAAAACATGATTTAGATATTAATTTAATTGATATATTCGGGGTATTTAGAAGGGGTGTTACATTAGTGGACTAGAACACGTGTTAGAAAAAGATTGGAAAATTCAAATATTCAAACTCAAGAACACGCGCGCAGTGTTCTTCATCTCTTTTGATCTTCAGATTCTATGATCCAAGCTATCATCTTCGTTTCTCAATGAAATTCAATGATGTAAAAATGAAACTTGCTCGGTTTTTCATCACGAACACAATGGTACTTGTTAATTGTATTTATTTTAAGTCTAATTCAATTGAATTTCTGGAAAATGCTAAGAACCCTAAAACTGAATTTTCAAATTAAATGATGTATGATTGATGGTTCTTTGATTTTATTGAGGGTTATTGATCGTTATGTGTGCAGAAACAAAACGGCCATGAGTTTTTTTCAATTGATGCAAGGAATCATAGAGTTCGAAGTTGGTGTTCATACCTGTGAAAGTGAGAATCGAAGAAGCTGCAAACGTGTTTCCAGAACGGATTTCTTGATTGTGTGAGCTTCAACGGCCTATATGGAAGTTGTAGGATCACCTTGCTTGCTCAGAGATGCTCTGGATCGTGCTACTCAAGTCCACCTGCATAGACTGAAAATGAAAACTGGATTTTGATGTTAATCGTGTTACAGTTAGTTGTTGATGGTCTGGATCATGTCCATGGAGTATGTTGATGATGTTTGAGTGATTAGAACACAGTTTGATCAAGCCTAGTTTCAAATTCGATTCATAAGGCAGTTTGGAAAGTTTGAAAAAAATGGAAAGTGAAATCTGATTTTTACTTGTTCTTGTTATGATCTTAAGTTCTAAACAAGTTTTATGTTGATATTGAAGCATGTTTGACACCAAAATTCAACATGTTTTCAACTGATTTTCAAAAATGCAATGTTTGGCAATTTTGCACTATATTGCTTGATTTTCAAGAAAGAAGAGTGAAAGCATGGATTTGCATTGCTTTGGTGTGTTTTTGAACTTGAATTGGTGATCAATTTATAGGCAAATGGTTCTGAAATGTTAGGCAACAAGTACAAGCTTTTGGTGATTCAAAGATAACTTAGAGGGCAAGAATGACTTTTCAAAGGAAAAGGAAGTTTCCTTTTTTAACCATGTGCTTATTTTTACAACTTGATCCATATCTCTCAATTATTACCTCTAGCTGATATTTATCAGCTCAATGATCCATTTGGCATGGTTGGATTGCTTCTAGATGAAGAAAACACAAAATGACCTATAATTGAAGTTTTGGATTTTGGAAAATCAAGTTCATGGAGCCTTATGTTTCAATTTCAAAAGCATAGCTAGACTACATGGATTTGAGAGTTCTTGGACATTTTGGAAAGCTTGTTTCACAAGCTACAACTTTCATGTTTTGAGTTTTTTTCAATTCAAATTGGAACTAGGTGAAAAAATGGCATGAAGTTTGAAAAATAAGAAATTTCAACACTTAGAAATTTTTCTAAGTATGAAAACTTTGACTTTTGTTGACTTTTTCAAATTCTTTGATTTTTATGATCATGATGGATCATTTGAAGTATTTTGATGATTGAAAAGTTTTGTTTTGAAAATTTGATCAAAAGTCAAAGTTTGACTTTTCTCGTGTATGAAATTTCATCGATGTTTTGAAATCGATCGATGAAGTCTCGTGAACTGAATGTTTTGAATCCAGAAATTAGGTCAAGATGTTGTATCTACATTATGATGACCAATCTCTATCCAAAAAAGTCATTTCTTGTTCAAAAAATCAGAGAAAACTCATGCCCGATCAAAACCCTAATTGGTCGATCCTTGATCGATCCGTGAGAGAAAATGGATATCTCAAGATTGAAGGTCGATATTTTGATCAAGATAGATCAAATGAGGTGAGAAAACTCAAACCCTAATTGGTTGCCTTTGAATCGATGAAAACTGATGAAACCCTAATTTTGACCTATGAAATCCACACCCGATTAATGTCATTCGAAAGTTAGTTATGCAAATGATGCAAATGTAAAGTGGTATATTAGGTCAAAATTTGGGGTATGACAGTAGTTATATTGTGCTTGGATGTTGGATTCGTGTGGGATTGATAGGAATTGAGAAGGTATGCATACGTCACAAAACGCATATTTTTGGCTCAGAGTCGCAGGAACCTTCTCATGTGGAGGAACCGGTTCCGTATAAAACCGTAAGAGGAACATTTTGTCCGGAACCGTTACATTCGGGAGGAACCGGTTCCAGCTCATTTTTTCAAAGAAAACTAAATTTTCTTCTGGGAACCGGTTTCCTGCTGGGAGGAACCGGATTCCCATACATTTTTTCAGGGGGCGTGTTTTTGAACTTTATGGGAACCGGGTTCTCCCTGGGAGGAACCGGTTACCACTGTTACTTTTTGAAAAATCCTAAAATTCATAACTTTCAAACCGTAAGTCCGTTTTGAGCGCCGTTTTGGACGTTGTTTCTTAAATTTAATGCTCTATTTTATAAAATGAAGGAAATTCCTGTAACATGGATTTATTTTGAAAATGCGTCGAATCCCGATTTAGGTGGTTGTTATTCAATGCATACTTGGTGTGTATGCAGTAGTGTACCTGTGGCAATTGATTGTATCAGGATTTTGTGGATGGAATGCATGTTTATGCTGTTTGATGTGTGCATGATCGTTGAGGACATCATGTTTTGGTTTTGATTCGGTTTATGATAATTGGTGTATTCATAGATTGATTGAATGTTGCATGCTGGTGTTGTGCATGCATATGCATTATGGTGAAGTTAATTCCCATTGTGTGAAATTTGACTTGTATTGCCAATAACCGTTCCCGGGTGATGATGAGTGGTGAGGCTGGATTCGTGTCCGGGTGATTATGGATGAATCGATGATTACTGTATCCGGGTGATGATGGATCAGTGTGTGTGACTTAGTTCACGTTTTGGTACCACATGCATTGAGTCTGCATTTGTATTTGCATGAGATTGTAACATGTTAGGATGGTTTCCAGTGTTACAATTCTATTGTTGTTGTGCATAATGAAATGTGTGGTTGTAATTGTGTGTTGAAATCTGAATTATGCTAGAATGGGTGGATTAATATACTTGTGATATTATGTTATCTGAGGAACTTATAAGGCATATTAATTATGAAGAAATCTCACCCTTACTTTAATGATTTCAGATTAAAGTTAGAGCCCAGGAGTTGGTGAGGATGGCTCTAGAGCTATGTTATTTTGTGTCCGCGTGTCAGTGTCATGCTCTGATAGGTTGTAACACTGGGAAACGTTTAGCTGAGAAAATTATTTAGTATTCATTTGTTACTTGAGTTACTTTGGGAATAATTATGATTTGGTTTTATTCCGTTTTGGTTTTTGTGGTACTTTTCTGCTGTGTAAGACATGATATCAATTTGATTGATTATTTTAATAAGTCCTTCAGTGAAGCATGGCTACTGTCTATTGAGGTTTTATTTTATTCTGAATTGTGACATCCCTTGTTTCCATGTTAACTCTGATTTAATTAATATATTCGCGGGGTATTTTAGAAGGGGTGTTACAACTTATAATAAAAAATAGAGGGAGTAATAAAAAAAGGTGCAAAATTGCAATTAAATAAAAAAACAAGTAGGATAAAAAATGAATACAATTTTTTTTAATATAGTAATAAAAAGGAGAAAAAAGATAGAATAATATAAAATAAAAAAAGTGATAATACTGCAATTAATCATACCTATGTATTTAATTATACTTCATTTAATCATTTTTTTTTATTGGTTGATCGTTGATTGTGTAAAATAACTTTTCTAAATATTATTCTCATATAAAACTAGTAGGTAACTCATGCGTTCGCACGTGTCTTGTTATATAGATAGTTGAGTTTTCACCGTTTAGGGTTAGAATATAAAATATAAAATTAGAATAATAAAGTTAAACAATTTAAATAAGAAAAAAAATTAGAAAATGGAAATCAAATTAAATGGATACATAAACATGTGATTAAAATAACATACAAAAATAGATTAACAAAGAAAGTGACAAATAAATCCTAAATCAAATAACTTTGTACTGAAAGGTTACTCATGCGTTCGCACGAGTACAACGGTGAACCGCAAAATTATCACTATTATGTCATGTAAATTCAATTAAATTATAAAATATCAAAATATTGTTGAAATATATATATATATATATATATATATATATATATATATATATATATATATATATATATATATATATATATATATATATATATATATATAAATGGATCGAAGTTAATTGTATAAGTTTGAAGAAACTAATATACTTAATAAAAACTATTAAACATATAGTTTGTAAACAATTGTAAAACTTTTTTTTAAGGTTGATAGAGTTATATCCGTGCGCTCACACAATATTGTTGTGTTATCTGTGTGTTCACGCATTCTTGATATGTTATTCATGCGTCCGCACGAATACTGGTGTGGTATGTACGAGTTGTTTTTAAAATATAAAAAAAATTATAAATAAAAAAACAAAATAATTTATCAAAATTGTTTATTGTTTTTAAAAGAAAGACGTATTTTTAAAATAAAAACAAAATCGTATCAATTTTTTAAAGAAATACATCAATAACATATATTTTAGTTATTTATATATTATCTTAAATATATTTTAAATTAAAAATAATTTTGAAATAAAAATATTAGATACGTAAATAACAGAGTAATAAAAAAGTGTGAAATTGTAATTAAATAAAATAAACAAATAGATAAAAGAATGAATACAATTGTTTTTTTGTAATATAGAAATAAAAAGGAGAAAAGAGATAGAATAATATAAAATAAAATAAAAGTGATAATACTGCAATTACTCATGCCTATGTATTTGATTATATTTCATTTTAATTTTAATTTTATTGGTTGATTGTGATTTTTTTTGCAATAATCAATTATTATAAAAAACGCAAATAATCAACTTTTGAAAAAATTTACGCAAATAACCAACTTTTAGGACTAAATAACACATAGGAGCCATCTGAGATGGCTCCTGCATTAAAACAATGCACATAGGCACCACCCTATCTGGCTCCTCCTCATGAAAAAGCCATCCTAGATGGCACCTCCTTATTGTTGTTTACATGTAGGAGCCATTTCAGATGACTCCTACGTGTATTTGTGTTTTTTATAAATCAACACCCATGTCTCCTTCATTTTTCAACTTCTCATCTCATATTCTCTCCTATTCTCTGTTATTCTCTCTTATTTTTCTATCATGACATCTCCATACATCCATATCAGAGATGGATACGTTGTTTTCTCGATCTCAAAACCTCCAATGAAAATGAGATTTTGGCACATATTTACCATGGCCAAACTGAAAAAAGAGTTGATGCGTTGGTTAGAGGGAGAAATAGAAGTTGGTGAAGAAATTAGAAGGATCTAGAGGAAGAGAACAACCATGAACTTCGCAACTGGATAACCTCGAATTTGGTTGGAGGAAGTCAAAATAGACGTCGACGTTATTGCAATGATGTATGGTTCTGATGAAATTGTTTTGACGGTTGTAGTGTCTTAAATATTTTTTTGTGTTGCTGATGCGTCATTTTCATGTTGTTGTTTTAATCGTGTAGTTTTTTATTTTGTTGTCTGTGTATTGGTGTTTGTAAGAAATGCTATTAATGGAAAGAAGAAGGTTTGTTACAATATTAAAAAGTGCAGATAAAATAAATACAAATTTCAGGATGTTGAGCTTGTAGCACGTTGGGGACAATTTTTTCAATTGTGTCCGGGTTGACGACATAGACCACACTTTCTTTCTAGTTTGTCAACGTCATCCATTTTAGTTGTTATACGTTTGCTCTTGGGACGATCCTTTTTATTTCTCCACATTTGACTGTTATGCCAAACTACTTCCCCTTCGTACGCAGGCCAATAATCTTGTTTTGCTACTGGTTCAAAGACATTGTTGTATACGTTGAGCAAGGTCTCAGACTTGTAAATTGGAGAAAGAAGTACTAGTGCATCTTGATGAACATGTGCACATGCCACAATGACATGAGAGTAGGGCATTCTAAAGGCCTGAAACTTTCCACAGTCGCACCAACGAGATGGTAGTTTAACCCTGTACTCTTGTCTAGGCAAACCCTCATTGTGGTCGATTGTCTCTTTGACAATGAAGTTATGATTATGTCGGTCGAATCTTGTAACAAGATGAGTGCTAGCTTTGGCACTTCCGGCCTTAACAAATTTTAGGCAGCTTTCACTCTACACTTGTCCGAATTGTACCATCGCGTTCCACTTTTCACCTCTCTCTGCAAACAAGGAGGCCATCCTAAAATATGTTGTACTCACCAAAGCAGTTATTGGGAATGCTCTTATGCCTTTGAAGACGTCGTTCATTAATTCGACTAGATTTGTTGTCATGTGGCCCCAACGCACTCCATTGTCGTGTGACCGTGTCCACTTTTCCACTTGTAGATTATCAACCCATGCACCTGCATATGAGTTTTCCATTCGATCCGATGCGATAATATGTAAAACCTGGTTGTGTTAGCGCGCACGCCGCTCATAATGCTTTTCAAGACGCTTATCTTTGATCTCGCGCGTGAAATTTTGAACAATATGTCTTGCGCAATAAACATGTGTAGACGGTGGGTCGTGCCAACCGTTAGCGGGATTGTTGTACGCATTATCAATTGAGGCATGTTTGTCAGAAATCAGATAAAGATCACGTTGTGAAGCTACGTGTGTTCGAAGCTTCTTTAGGAAGAAAATCCAAGCTGTTACGGTCTCTACCTCAACAAGAGCATAGGCGATTGGGAACACGTTATTGTTGCCATCTTGTGCGACGGCCATCAGTAGGGTGCCCTTGTATTTCTCGTACAACCATGTCCCATCTATCTGTATGATAGGTTTGCAGTGTGCAAACCCAGTGATGCAAGGTCGAAAAGCCCAGAAAAGTCCATTGAATATACCATGTCCCGATAGTACCTCTGGCATACGTCATTGCCTCCAATATAAATTGTTCCAGAGCATACGCTTAAAGGCATTCATGTAGAGGTAACTCTTTGTACGAACCTCCCGCCTGTAGATTTGCTCAATAGCCTTGTTTTTTTGCTAACCGGACCTTTCTATACGATGGGGTATAGTTGTATGTTTTAGTGATGTGCGAGATTATTGTTTTCACCTTTGATGAAGGATCGCAGCTAACAAGAGGTAAGATTTCTTGACAAATGAGATCATAACTCAATTTGCGGTGATCCTGTGATTGTGTGGAGTTAACATAAGTGTGTTCCGTCATAAAACCTATCACCCAGGAATCACTCCGCAATCTATACGATGCAGTTAGATGGAAGTTACACTCAGGGTGGGTACAAATGATTATGTATCTCTCTGCATTTGTTCGATCCACATGAAAGTCATAGTTGTTTATCATGTGGAACTTTTTTATTGCTCGCACGCAATCTTCTTTTGAACGAAATTTGTCTTTGACTTTTAAATTTGCATCTGACTGCACTTCAGGGTTATAGAATATATCAGATGATGGGTCATTTGTGCACATGTTGAGGGTGGTCATGTACGGAGGTGGTGTGTAGATCTCATGTGGAGGCAGTTGGTGTTCTTCATCGGCCTCGATTCTTCGCTTACCATGATGTTGAACCGCATCTCGCCGCTCTTCTTCGCAAGAATATCCACCTCACTTGTTCCTCCTCCGTAGGATCAACCCTCTCGATCCTCGAACACAACGCATAACCCAATCGAGTCGCATCTTAATATTCATGATTACAAAACATATTTTGTAGATCTTGCCTTCAACAGCTACCGGTAAAATATTACTTGGTTCGACCAAGAAAACAGGATGTTGGTAGAAAATGTGTGACGTTGGACCTCGCCGAAGTTTTGTCTCGAGTCTTTTTTTGAAATACGAAAAATTCGCATTGCTATTTAGACAAAATTGGATATTTTCGGTGTTTCTAAATAAAAAACCGGCTACCTCACTGTTGTACGTCTCACCATTGAAATGTACAATGATAATATATTGTGGTACAGATGACATTTTTTCTGGGTTAGAGTGTTTGAAATTTGAGTGTTTGAGATGTTTGTGTGTTTGAAAATGAATTTGAGTGTTTGAGATGTTTGTGTGTTTGAAAATGTTTGATTGTGTGAGATATTTATAGATGGTGTAGATAATTATATGAGAATATATAGGACAAAATTCAAATTTCGAAACGACATGTACAAGCCATGTTGAATGGCGCCTAGGTGTGTTTTTAAAAGGGAGGCGCTATCCCATTTGGCTTTTTACAGGCCTAGTTATAATTAGGTCTGCCACCTAGCTTCCGCCCTAGTATGCAAGCATGCAACCTGCCACCTAGCTGACCCTAGCTGTCACCTAGCCTGTCACAAGCCATCTTGAATGATGCCTTAGTGTTAATATAGAGAGAGGCGCCATCTCACTTGGCTCCTCTATGACACGTGGCCTGCATGCATGCAAGGCCCCAACCACCTCATTTATTCCTCTGTTCCCTGAATCGCCTATAAATATGGCTCCTCATTTGTGTTTTTTCCATCACCACTCTTCAATCTACCTCTACCTCTAATACAATTCTCATTCTCATATCATCAGTACAAATTTCAAGCATGAGTCTTTTGAAGTTAGGAGAATCTCATCGAGGAACAAGGGCAAATATTGCAACCTATGTAAGTTTTATTCGTTATATTCTTATTTTTTTCTTACATTTTTTTTAATTATATTTTTAATATTGTTTACACTTTCTTACACAATTTATTTTCACATTATATTTAGAACACGAAAAAATTTAGATGTCGCTCACATCATTATGTTGCTCCCGATCCATTAATTATTTCATACCTTGTATGTGCCGGTTTTGGGGATGTTATTAAAATCTCCAACTGTACAATCGATTCAAAGTTTATTTTTGCATTGTGTGAAAGATGGATACCCGAGACACATACCTTTCATCTGCCTGTGGGTGAATGTACCATCACACTTGAGGACGTTTACATGTTGATGGGTCTTCCGATTAATGGTAAGGCAGTTAATGGTCCGGTCCAACAAGCAAACACTCTATGCGAGGAGATGTTGGGTAGAGATATGGTGGAAGGTCCTAGTGCAAGAGGCCAAGGTATATTTTTATCCACACTTAGAGCGCATTATTATTCCCTTGGTTTGGACGAAAATTCCACCGAGGAAGAAAAAATAATAAAAACAATAAACTATATTATGTTCATGTTTGGGAGTTTATTACTCCCCGAGAGTACAAGAAATAGTGTAAATTTTATGTACTTGAGTTTACTTGGGGACGTTGATAAGATAGGAAAATATAGTTGGGGTTCCGTTGTTCTAGCCCACTATAGCCTTTGGAAGAACTGTAAGAAAGACACATCAACTTTTAATGAATGCGCTTTCTTACTTCAAAAATGGGGTTGGTGGAGAATGAAATCACTTAATCCCGTCAACGACCTACCGTTCAGTTTTCCATACGCATCAAAGTAAGTACATTGCTTAATTATTAAAATATTTATATCTTTCATATATATAAAATCCTAATATATTAAATGTTAATTCATTTAGGTATAGCGAACGGCATGGATTACGTAAAGAATCGAGACACAATGTTGTCCTCATCGTAATCTAACAGACCACCTTGGCGTAACCGATGTATGTAATTTCGATTAACTCCAACTAATTTTAACTTTAACGTATATTATTTTAAAATTTATCATTAATCTGCATTTTTATCAACAGTTTACATGGAGACCATACTTGGCTTTGGACAATGTACCCAATGATGATGATGAGAGGTTCAGATCGCGAAGACTACTATCATACGGTTTAACATTGTGGAAATGCACCACAACAACCGTGTGAAGATGCAGTTCGGTATGTTCCAAGACATACTATGCGATCCGATATGTTTGGATCCTTGGCATCTTAGAAGGGTCAATGCCCAATGGGGATATGATAATTGGAGAAATTTTTCCAGGGAGTATTGTAGGATGTGGAAAAACTGAGCAGACCATATCCTACAATTTCCTGTTTACGAAGATGACGAGATTATGCAACACTTTCGTCAATACATTGCTTAGTACCAGTCAGTGACAAACCCAGAAATACATGTTTCTCACCCCCGCTATTTGGTCGACCCTCGCACCCAGTGGGGACAACCTTCAGAGCCACAACAATAACCAAGACAACGCTACCGCCAACAACAACCTCAACAACAACAACACCGCCAACAACCACACCAACAATACCAACAACCACCCCAACAACAACCACACCAACAATACCAACAATACCAACAACCACCCCAACAACCACCACACCAACAATACCAACAACCACCCCAACAACACTACCAACAATAGACCCAACATCCATCAACCTCCCGCCAATTAACCCGACGATACAAGACCACCAACACTCAATCCCAACCCCAACCTCAACCTGATTACCAACCCAACCAAATGCCCGGCCCACAATTCCAATACTCACATATGCCACACACCCAAGTACAATACACGAAACAAAGAGCATATGTTCAACCCCCCTATATGGGCCCATCAACATCTCACCTCAGTCCAGACACTGGCTTCCTAGAGGAATATCCCTCAACCAACCCAACATACCACCAACCATCATCGTACTGAACCTCCACCATTCATATGGGTACGAGTCTCCAAACACCCAATTTCCTTTTTACCCCACTCATTCACAATCCACATATACGGATGGCGACTGCTATCGTCCCCAAATGGAACCTAACCCCACCACAACGACCAAGCTACGAGAACATGGGAACATGTCTATACGAAAGCGGTACAACAAGCAATGCAGATCTTGAGGCATTCATGGATCCTGATCGCATTTACTACGAGCAGCCATCAACCCATGAACAGGTGCCATCGACCTAACAACAGCCGGATCAAGAACCTCGCATCACACAAGTTAGGAGAAGACGCGCATGTGGAACCCGTGGTCGTCTACACGTCCCGAGTCGTCTACACGTCCCGGGTCGTCGGGAATAAATTTATGTAATTGTTATTCGTTGTAATGATAATTTATAATGCAAATTTTATTTCACAACATTGTCCTGCACTTTAATTTAAATTTTTTTTTTTTACCTAATACACATAGGCGTCATCTCAGATAGTTTTTCCGATGTGATTTACACATAGGCGTCATCTGAGATGGCTTTTAGTAAAAAAAATAATATGGAGGTGCCATCTTGATTGGCTCCTACTTGTATGTTAAACCTAAAACATAATTATTTGGGTAATTAATTTTAAAATATGGTTATTTGTATTTTTTTTTAAACTTGATTATTGAAAAAAAATTCGTTGATTGTTGATGGTGTAAAATAACTTTTATAAATATTATTCTCTCTCCTGCGAGCATTGAATGAAAGAAGTTCGGTTTGGGTTCCTCTGAATGGAATGAAAACCACAAATCCATTGCATCCCATTTGATTTCCAAAACCCCCCAATTCTGAAAACATGGTAGCTGAGGCAGACGTTTCCGGCAAAGAAACCGCCGCCTTGATATTCACCTACGGAACGTTAAAAAGAAATTTCTCGAACCACCCTCTTCTCCAAGACCTAATCCTGAACGGCGATGCCTCTTTCATCGGAACCTACCGCACCGTCCAAAATTACCCTCTTGTATGTGGCCCCTACCGTGTCCCCTTCCTTCTCAACATTCCTGGGTCGGGTCAATCTGTGCACGGAGAACTGTACTCCGTCTCTGCAGACGGGCTTTCGAGAATGGACGAACTGGAAGGAACCTCACGCGGTCACTACGAGCGTCTCCCTATCAAGGTGGTTCCTTCCGATGAGGAGGAGATGGAGGCAAGGATAACATACGCCGAGGCATATTATGCGCACGGGAGCTACGCGATGGAGATGTGGAAGAAGAATGGAAAACAAGGATTCAAGTGTTACACGGAGAATGAAACAATTGGGTATGTTAAGCGTAAAGATAGACCTCAACATTTGACTTTCCTTGATCATATTCGATTGTTCCTTTCTGATTGACGATGATGTCACACATATAGTGTTTCTTTAGGGTTCATCTGCACCCCTTTATCTATTATGTATTTCGGAATCATGTTCTTGTGTGTCTTGAAGAATAATTGTGCTTGTACTTACTCCCTTTTGCATTTGTCTTGATTACAACATATTTTCATATCTTCCTCGTCTGGTTTGATACATTGCTGCCATTTTAAATTCAGAGTATCATAACTGCAACCTTTCTATCACCTATGAATCCATATATTATGAGAATTTATCAATTCATTGATGTTCTGGAAATTTTCTTTCACTTTTGTATTTTGGCAGCCATTCCCCAAACATTACCAATCTATTCTGACACTATATTTCAAGAGGAATAGCAACATAGCTCTAACTAAAATACGTGTATGTTTGGTTTGGTTTTTGAAGGGCCAAAAAAAATAATTCTGATTTTGAGAAGTTAGAGGTAGAAGATTCTCAATGATTTTTATACTAAAAATTGTTCAACTCACTTTTATATAATGATTTTTATATTGAAATTTATTGTTCAACTCACTTTTATATAAATATATTTAAACATAAATCAATTATGTTAAACTCAATTTTGATAAAATCAATTCTATCAAAAAAATGTGAAAAGTCAGGACTCGGCTCCAATTAATCACATCACATTGCATAATCGGTTGACTTCAAGGCCAACCTTCTCCTCCGTCCGGTCAAGAGGGTTAGTCCTCACTCGTCCATGAATACTCTTCTACTTGGAGTAACGACTAGTCATGAGCATATTTGTCCATATAACGCTAGTTACGAGCTGCCTCTGTCTGCTAGAACGACTAGCTCTCGACAGCTACCTATTTTTGAGAAAACTAATATCTATGACCAAAAATAAGAACTAATGGCCAAGCCTGGGTATTATATAAATTCTCACACTTGTGAGAGAGTTTATATTCAATATTGATCGCTCACTTCTAAAATCCTAGACTTTCTATCTTGTGTCTCTTTGCACTCTTTCTCACTAGAGCATTAGAGTACCTTGTGTACACCCTCCCCTCATCCCATCCTTTGTAGACGAAGTTTTTGGCCCTTACAAGTTCTAACAAATCAGTAAGATTAGTGATGCAGTCTGTGAGAAACTATCTTTCCCATCTTTCTGTCTTTAGAAACCGAAAGATAAAAGCAATTTCACTAGATTTCAATCATGTCTGATCATAATGACAACCATTTCTCTATAGTCAAGTCTGATCACAAAGACAACCATTTCTCTATAGTCATCTCCCTTGTCTAGAAGGATGACAACGACGATAGATGCTCTCCTCGAGGACATCCACATAAAAGAGACGGATGCACGCGCCTCCTCTTTCGTCGAGTCTAACAAAAGATATGCACTTCATGGGGACATGCACGCCCAAGAAAACCTAAGAAGAAATGCATATAGTTCTCCATCTAGTTCCAGTGTCGGCCAATGCCAACCCCACCATAGTAGCTTCGTTCACCGCCCTTCAAACCAATGCCCTAATTCTTCGTCAGAACAACATGACTGAGGCGCTGGAGAAGAATCAATAAAGATCTCCTCCTCGGAAACATAGACGGCGCATGTCGCGCAATCTCTCCCCATAACCCCTTGGTTGTCGACTAGTTCAAGGGAAACAGAGGTCGTGCTCGACAAAAAATGCCATCACTCTCCACCTCGTAGAGCCTATCGCTCCCCGATCATGAAGAAAACTCGGGCAGGATCTCACTCAAGCGGCCGCCACTCGCCCCCACCGAAGTCAAAGATCCTCCAAAGAAGATCATCTCCCCAGAGAATCGATAGTCCTCGCCGAGGAAGAAATTACTCTTTGCATAGATAAAATAGATGAAGCGATGACGACAACCCCCGCGATCCGTTGTCCCGAGAAATTATGGAAACACAACTTCTATCTGGGATGGACTGCTAAGGGGAAGAGTGTAGCGCGCCAAGTTCTATATTAATTATTTAATTAATTAATTTAGCGTAAATATATGAGTCACTGTGAAGTAATTAACATATTTTATGTTTTGGTGTTTTTATGTGAGTCATTGTGTTGTTCTTCGATGATTTGATGAATATGAGGTATACCATGATGTTTTGATGATTATGATAGTTGGTAAAATGTTTTGCATGGTGTATGATGGTGTAGTTGGAATTAAGAGGATTTTTGATAATTTAGAATAATTAATTGAGATTATTTTAATTAGTAAAATAGAGTAATATTAATATTAAGAGATGATAAGGGGAAAATAGTCATTTGAGAAGGAATAAGTGAGGACATTAGTGGAAGACTATATTAGGGGTCTAAAGAGTATGTTTGGTATTAGGAAGGTTTGAGAGTTTTAAACTCTCATTATGTGCAATCGTAAGAAAAGAATTGACATCTTGGAGAAAGAGGGATAAGGCACAAAGAGGCAAGGGATTTGTGATAAAATGCCAAGAGGAATTGATTTGTCGCTATAACCGAGGTAAGAGGTTTTTATCATTGTTATTATAATCGATCTAATGTTTAGATAAGTATAATTGTGTTAGGTTTTGATTAATGATGATTATGTGGTGTTTGATGATGAATTGATGGAATTGTGATGTATAATTGTAAAAATTTATGTATATGAAGTATGGTATTTTGGGATGTTATTATACGATGAAACTATGTGAAATATTGATGTTCGAGACCGTAATATGGTGAAATCGCAAGAAATTGGTAATCGGTTTATGTAGAAAATCGCAATAGCACAACTTTATTTTGCAGCGTCCCCGCAATGAGGGTGTGTCGGTGGTGCATCACGAGGCCGCCACGCAGCCAAGAAGTGATATGATGGTGAAAAATGGAAGCTACGGAGCGCCTCTAAGCGTTGTCGGGTGATCAAGTATGTCGGGCGACATATGGAAGAACCGAATTGTTGTTTTGGATTTTCTTAAAAGTGCCATAACTTGGGTTTTAGGACTCGTTTGAGGTGTCATTCAAAGCGTTGGATAGATAATGCAATGAAATTTACTTTGATGGAATAAAATGAGAAATAAGGAGTGTATTCCCAATGCCCAAGTTAAAGTAAATTTAGGTTCCCCGTGTTGGATTGAAATAATGCCTTGTTTATGATGATGTGATGGTGATGTTTTGCTTATGATGATGTGTTATTATTATGATGATATGATGATGTTGTGATGAAATTATGAATGATGATGCATTTTGACTAGCAGTGGTCGTTTTATTATGTGTTTCACATCATGCATTCATGGCATATGATAAGACATTGGTCCAGTGATGTTTTGTAGGATATTGAATCCAGTGATGTGTATAAGACGATATAGTCCAGTGAAGGCATCAATCCTATAGTGTGGATTGAGTGCAAAATTGTGATGTGATTTGGTTCCAAGTGGGAACCAATCCTATTGGTGGGGATCTTTGTAGATAATGATGATTGAGTGAGTCATCATTAAAGCTTTTGGTACCACATTGTTAACTGGGAATTCAGATTAAATTAATTTTAAGCTAAAAGAGAAAATGTTTACTTCATAAGGGAATATGAAAACACTATCATAATGAAGACTTCGATGGATCGAATTTTATGTCACATAAAGTATTTGACAAAGAACTCGTGGGTGAGTCCATTTGAAATTAATCATATTCGAAATATTGCTGAAAGGATATTTTGATTGCCACGTAAACGGTTGGCGCTTCGAAAATAAAGGTTTAAAATTTGAAAGTTTAATCTTATCCAGAAGGACGTGTGGAATCCTGAAACGAAGCGAAGAACATGCAATAGCAAACGTGGCATTATTTTGTTATTTGACCGTTAGGGTCGAAGTAGTATAAATTAGGATCTTCATGTTAGGATTCAGGGGGAACATCTTTGTACAATTTACTCTAAATATACTCAAAGTACATGTGTTCGAGAAAAGAGTTTTTCTCAGAAATGTACGTATGACACACCATTTTATATTTTTTGGTTTTTACATTCAATCGAATTGTTTTATATTTATTTCTAAGTTCATGTCAAGAAAATCTTTACATTTAGTTTACTTTCTGAAAATATTTATAGTGTGACCTTCGAAACATTAGTTTCATCGAAGGATTTGAACATACAAAAGATAAAGAAATTCAAAATTAAACACATGTCCTTATAATCAATCTGGTCGATCCTACAAGTAACCAAACTCCTTTTTTTTATTTGGAATACCAACGGTTGTTTACCAAATTCCAGGGTAAACAAATTGGCACACTCAGTGGGACTAGTGTCTAGATTTTGTTAAAATTTTTGTTTATTTTTATCTTAGTTTCAGTCACTTGTTGTTAACATCATTGCATGAGATTAAGGAGTCGAAAAATATCCAGTAATAACGAATCTATACCAAAAAGGATATATAATAGGAGAATGGTTAATCCACCCAAGAATAATGAAGAACAAGTTTCCCTTCGATAGAGGAAGCAAAGTCGCTCCGCACAATCAATCAATACCAATAACCCAATAAACAGTGATTCTTCAAATGTAAATTGACATCTATACCATCGAATTCACAAAGCATGCCAACCTTAACTCGAGCAATCAAGGGTAACCTTTGACCCTAAGACATCTAGGGTAATGGGCCTAGAACATATGTACCAAGTTTTCAATTCCCATCTACTGCACTCCACAATATGGTATGCCAACGCCTTTTATGACAAGATTGCATAATAGTACATCCACATACACAAATCCTCTAACATCAACTTTCTCACCATTGCAAGCGCCCCGTTCGACGTTAATAACATAATTTGAACCATCCAACCACTAGGATTTGTTACCCAATTGCCTCCTCTTACTACAAATTCACAGTAGCATGGAGGAAACAGATGGATGATAGTAACCACTAAATGGTGGGGTTATCGCGCATGAACCGAGTACAATTTTCAATCCTTTAATCCAAAACTCCACTCATAAACTTACAAAATGTCTAGGTGAACCAACAAATGATGGCGCAAATGGAAAAATAGCATATTTCTTTGGGGCTCCAAGGAGTTAGTTCGACCGACCCAATGTGAATGGATAAGGAAAACATGGTTTAGTTTTTCAAGAAGAACCTACAATTAACTAAGTCCATCCAACCATGCAAAATGATGACAAAATCAATCCGGGAGTACTTATCAAACAACCTAGAGTCTAATAGGCAATACCTAGGGAAGAACCACGAAGAGTTCTAATGGTGAACCGAAACCAAGATTCCTAAGAAGTACTCCAAGGGGGGTTCGATATAATGACATGGTGGGAAATGATAATTTGGCTTCTATGGTCAAAAAAATCATGGCACAAAATGGGGTGAACGTTGTCCTTCGAAGGCCAAACTATACTTCTCCTTTATCAGGATATATTTTGTAAACTGGATTTCCTAGGGGTTGGTGTTCGCGGTAAAAAGTGACGAGCGAGGGAATCGAATCGGAATTCAAATCTTTGGCTCAAAACGATTTACTCTTTTGATTTGTTTTTTTAAAAAAAGATGTTGCGAGCATCAAGCTTTATTGTTTCCAAAACAAGAAAATGAGATGAAAAAGGGGAAAGCTACAATACCCTAAATAAATAAAGATATACGGTGTGACTAGCGTGAACTAGACGCAACGCATTGGGGAAAGATCTGAGTAAGGGGGTTTGTTATTTAAAGGGAAGGTTGTATATATATATATATATATATATATATATATATATATATATATATATATATATATATATATATATATATATATATATATATATATATATATATATATATATAGTTATCTATAGCCTTATTTATATATATGAATATTTTTATATGTTTGTGTGTTTTAATTTGCTATTCTATTCTTGGAAAAGTTTCTCCTTGGGTTTTAAGGAAGGTAAGGGTCCTAAGTTTTGTTATTATTGTGCTCAAGAAGATCATTGGGATCCTCTCATACATATCCCATAGTGGGAATCGAGCATCCGTAGCTCGGATCTAAGGGAGCTATGGTTTGTTTGGTTTGAGGGAGAAAGAAGTATGCTCACCAAGGATGAGACCTCAGGCCTATGTATTCTCAAAGGAGATTGAGAAATTGTGAGCAATCGTAGTTCCCACTTATGCTAGTGGAAGCAAAGGGTGTTATTAAGAGACAAAGACAAATGTCATCTTAATGAAAAATATATCTAATCTATTTTATCACATACATTTTTGAAGGGTTGATTGATTAAATCTTTCATCGTAAGTATTAGGTGTTTTGCTTGAGTGTACAAGCGTTACCACTTACGAGTTTAAGAAAGATATTTTGAAAGATGATTGAATCTTTAATTGTAAGCATTGGTGTTTTGCTTGAGTGTACAAGCGTTACCACTTACAGTTAAAAGATGTTTTGTTTGAAAGAGTGTTTGAAAAGTTTTTATGATTTGTATGTGATGTTATAGATGAGATACTTCTTCCATAGAGATGATAAATGTCTAAATCTCTAGGAGAAATTGATTATTGATTAGAGGGATGCTTTTAAGAAGCCTGTGGGTCCTTGTATTGTAAGCCCAAGAGGAGGCATTCTGAGGGTCATCGAGGGTCCTTGCATTGTGAGCCAAAGAGGAGGCATTCCGAGGGTCATTGAGGGTCCTTGCAAGAAGCTCAAGAGGAAGCTATAGGGTATGGCTGGCTTTGGATTTAAGAGTGGTTTCACCGGGAAACCATCCTGTTAGGATTCAAGAGTGATTTCACCGGGAAATCATACTTTTAGGGTTCTATCCTAGCGCGGGTGATTCTTTGTATTGGAAGCCCAATAGGAGGCTGTTAAGAGATTTCCAGGTCTCTTTCTTGTTTGATTCCCAAGAGAAGGTCAAAATCAACGAGGAGTTCTTTTGAATGAAGACCAAGAGGAGGCTAACTCAGCAGAGGAGTTGTCTTATATGAAGCCTAAGCGGAGGCTAAACTAAATGGATGAGTTGTCTGATACAAAGCCTAAGAGGAGGCTAAAGGGAACCTAGTGGTTAGACTAGTTGTTATGTTATAACTGAACAGTTATACGAACGAGTGTGTGATGTGTATTCACAGGAGTTTATGAAGAAAATATATAAACAAGTGTATAAAACAAGCAATTAAAGTAATTGTAACTTGAATATATACAAAGGAGTTGGGAGTTACACCTTAAGGGAGGCCCATTGGTTTAAGAGCAGTTTCACCGGGAATAATGCTCTTCTTAATACCAATGGAATCAGTGTATAAACAAGCGGATGAAAACAAACGAACGAAGTTTGTTATGCTTGAATATTTACAATGATGATTGAATGTGTACAAGGAAATGAATATGTACACGAAAGGGTGGATATGTACAAGGAAATAAAGTACATAGGGGGGTTGGGACTTACACCGTGAGGGAGGCCTATGATCAATTTGAAAGAAATTTGAGGAAAAACCTGGTTCAGTTTATCTTCAAATCGAATCGATCATGGAAAAAGGTGTGTAAGTTTATTGAGAGTTTTTTTTTAAAAGGTTTTGAAAATGATTTTGAAAAGTGAAGGATATTCACAAGAAGTTTTGAAAAATATTAGGTTTGAAAATTGGAAAGAAAACATTTTTGAAAAGTATTAAAAATACTTAAAACGTCTCACTTTTTAACCTAATTAAAATATAATCAAAAAGAAAATATTTTTTGAATTTTTTGACATAATCATAAAATAGGTATATTAAATGACAAGTGTGCAAAAAATCATCTCAAAATGAGAAGTTTTAATTGGTTTATGAAAATGTTGAAGTTTGTTAAAAAACTTAAGAAAATTAGTGATAAAAAGAAGAGTTTTGGTCCTAAGGAGGTTTGAACCTAGGATCCTTAACTTAGAAGTGAAATGTTTTACCACTGAGCCATGTGCTTGACTTGTCATTTAATCACCTTGTTTTAAAGAAGTTTTGAAAAATATTTGAAAATAAGTAAAAATAAGTTTTGAAGAAAAGGGTCAAGTCGACGTTTAAAGGAGTCGGTCAAGTTCAAGGAGTCGGGTCGATGCTTCAGAGGGAGTCGGTCGATGCTTCTGAAGGAGTGAGCGTCAAAAGGCGACGCAAGAGACTTAAGAGCACGCTGGCTTGCCACTGGGGTGGCTGTTACATCCAGTTATGAAACAACAACAATTAAATATAGGATAAACTGAGAATTTGAATTTTCCAGGAATCAGAGAACGCGCGTAGCAACTTCATCTTCAACCTCCAGATTTTAATTCGTATCTCTCTTGTTTCTCAATGAAATTGCACGATCCAAACATCAAACTTGCTCGGATTTTCACCAGGAACATGATGGTGGCAATTAATTACATTTATTTTTAGTGTAGGGTGATTAATTTTGCAAGAACATTAAGAACCTTAATTCTGAATTTTGATTGTGAAATCGTGTATGTGCACCAATTCAAGCAATTGATTGAGGGTTTATGATCCTCATAAGTGCAGAAACAGGATGGCCAAGCAATATTTGGGTTAGAATTCATAAATCAAAGAGTTCAAAGTTGAAGTTACTTACCTCTATGAGCAGAAATCGAATTCTTATTAGAGTGATTCGAGAAGCTATTTAATGATCCCGTGAGCTTTGAGTATCATCGAGTGTATTCCAACACCTAGCTTGCTTTGAAGCTCTCTCGATTCCTCCTACTCGAGTCAAGTTGCACTGGTTTTGAAATGGAGGATGACGATGGAGTTGTTCTAGAACCGGTTTAAGTGTTCGACAGCCTCTATATGTTGTATAGAGTGTGTCCAAGTGAAAATTGGAACAAGCACGAGTGGATCGAGAGTTTGGAAGTTTTGGCTCAAAATTGCAATTTATGGAGTTTCGAGATGGTTTCTTGAGAAAACTGACTCTTAGCTTATTTTATGATGGTTTGAAGTTTCAAACAACTTCTAAATGATGTTTAGAATATTTTTGAATGACACCTTTGGTATTGCAATTTGGAATTCTAACCTCTTTGAAAACCTAGAAACTTGCAAAATAAGAAAGAAGTGAGAAAACAAGTTTGGAATTGTTTTGGTGTGATTTTGAATGAAGAAGTGACCTCTATTTATAGGCCAAGAATTCTGAATGGTAAGTGTAAGAGATTGGCTTGAAATTGAACAACTTGCCTTAAAGGGCAAGAAAGACATTTTTGCCATAAATGCACATGGACTATTCTTTTAAGCATGGTTAAAATCTCACTCGATCTTATCTTCCTCTTAATCACTCTCATATGATATTTATCAATTCTAATCTATCTAAATTGATGACAAGGCTTCTAGAGGGAGGAATTTGTGAAAAAATGACCTATTGTTCTTGAAAATGACTTGTAATTTATGGTTATAGAGCTCTAAGTTTCAATTTCAAAACCCTATCTACACAAAATGTTTTTTCAAGTTCTTGGACATTTTGGAAAGCTTTTAACAAGATCTACAACTTTCATGTTTTGAGTTTTTCTTGAATCAAAATGGATCTAGGTGAAAAATGGCCATGATGAATAATTTGAAATGATTTTATGATTGAAAAAATTTGGATTTGAAAAAGTTGACCAAAAGTCAAAGTTTGACTTTTTGAATGCTTGAATTTTCATCGATGATCGTAATTTGTCCGATGAAGAAACATGGACTTTGGAATGTTTTGAACCAAGAAATTAGGTCAAGATGTTGCATTGATGATGTTAAGATCAATCTCCAAGCAAATAGGTCATTCATCGAGCAGAAAGTCAATGATTCACTATCTTCGATCAAAACCCTAATTGGTCGATTCAAGGTAGATCATGAGAAAAGTTAGGAATTTGAAGATCAAATGTTGATGATTGAGTTAAGATAGATCAATTGAGGTGAGTGGAGACTCAAACCCTAATTGATCATACCTTGAATGATGAAATTTTTGATAAAACCCTAATTTGACTCTAAGAGTACACGCACGATCTATCCTGCTCAAATCATAGTGATGCAAATGATGCATATGTGAATGATATAAGGTGGTATATTAGGTCAAAAATTAGGGTATGAAAGATGCCCCTATTTAAGTTTCTTTAACCTAAGATATGAAGATGAAAATCTTCGTCTCGATAGGTGTGACGAGACTTGAATATCAGAATACGCAAATTTTGGACCTAAGGTACCAAAAAAATACGAATGATGCAAAATGATTGTAGAAAGTTTACCCAGGAGGTATCAAAGAGTGACGTACTGGGGAAGACAATTGCGAGGATTTCTTGAACTCTCATGATTGAACTTGTTAAGAAGAACAATCATTTTATGATAAGTTCCGAGAGGGAAAGGAAATAAGCGGCTCGGATGGCGAGGCTATTGCTTATTGTTTGCAGGTAGATTTTTTTTGTGAAATCTAGACCCGAATTGGTTAGAGACGAGGTTCTATCCAGGAATGAATCGAAAAGAAACGATCAATCAAGACTTTGTATCCAATGAGGAATGATCTCGATTGGGGAATTGGAGAAAACATGTATTTTTTCTGCTTGGGGATAATCTACTAGAGAGATGACACACCCATACTTGTTTTTTTGGGAATAAATGCAACCTAAACAAGTGATATTGAAGCAAACATTGAGAAATGCAAGAATGCATTAATGATGCAATTATGTATGAATGGTGAATGTCATATGCATGACGATACTTGACAAGACCACAAAAGTATTTGAGAAAAGGACTACACAGCTCAAATAAATACTCAAGAAATCTGCAAAGAATGCGAGACGCATCGATGATGAATCTGAGTTGCATGCTTTAAACGCTTCTAGAAAAGGCATTTTATCGGCAACCTTGTTGGGGATTCTTTTTCGATAAGAATACCGCCATTTGGTGATCTCTTTCGGGAAAAAGAAGACTTCTCAGCAGTTGTCTACCTTTCAGAGGTCGAAACACTCATGGAGAAAACTATTGAAATTCTTTCTGTGTTCACAGTTCAAAGGAAAATTTCGCTTTTATTTTAAAATTTTGAAGTAAAAATTCATTTAAAACTTTTTTTTTAGTTTCAAAGGTGATTTTCACAAGAAAAGCGTTATTTTGCAAAACAGAATAAAGCAAGAATTGCAAACAAATGGGCACAAGGCTCAAATTTTATTGATAGAATGGTAATCTGCCAAAGGCGTGATTCCGTGGACTATTTACAAAAGTTAGAAATGGTAATTTATTGGGAAAAGGCTACATTGAAAGCAATAACCGCTATTCTCCCTAACAACTTTGACTTCCAACTGTGCTTGTTGCTTTAGAAGATTTGATTGAAGATCCGTTGATGGAAGATTCTTCAGATTGACGAAGTACGAACTGATGCAGTTACTTTGTCATTTTGATCCTTAATTTTTGCCTAGATTGTCTTTTCAGGTTTTCAATCTATCAGGATAAATTTCTGTTTATTGTCTCTAAATTTTGCCTGGACCGCCTTTTCAGTCCACCGAGACGCTCATTTTTGCCTAAGCCGCCCTTTTCGGGTTTTCGACTTACCGAGCTATTCTTTTGTCTTTTTAGACAAAGTATTTCTTGACTGCATCAGCATTTACAGGACGCGGAAGTTCATCACCATCCATGGTCGTGAGAGTCATAGCACCGCCGTAAAAGCTTCTTTTGACGATGTATGGGCCTTCGTAATTAGAAGTCCATTTGCCTAGAACTGGTCGAAAAGACAAAATCTTTTAAGCACAAGGTCTCCTTCTTGAATTCACGAGGTCGAACCTTTGTCGAAGACTTTCTTCATCCTTCTTTGATATAATTCCCATGACACAGAGCGGTCGATGCTTTTCTTTGATTAAGTTCAACTGGTCGATCCGCTTGACACCATTTAGCCTCGATAACTTAGCTTCCATGAGAACTCTCATTGATGGAATTTCAACTTCTACGGGATCACCGCTTCTATGTCAGATACTAAGGAAAAAGGGTGCCTCGTCAAGTACGCATATAGACGATACCCGTAAAGCAAATGACATCATTTCATGTCACCTTTGTAAGTGATGACCATTTTCCGGACGATCTTTTGATGTTCTTGTTGGCGCTTCCACGATGCCGCTCATCTTTGTTCGGTAAGGAGATGAGTTATGATGCTCAATCTTGAATTCCACATTTCTTTCATCATTTTGTTGTTCAAGTTTGATCAATTGTCAGTAATGGTCTTACTTGAACCCATATCGGCAAATGAGATTGTTCTTGATGAACCTCACAACCACTTGTCTTGTAACGCTGGCGTAAGATGCCGCTCAACCCGCTTTGGTGAAGTAATCAATAGCCACTAAAATGAAGCGATGACCGCTTGACGCTTTTGGTTCAATCATCCCAATCATGTCGATGCCCCACATGGAGAAAGGCCACGAGAGGAGAGAATGTTGAGTAGTAGTCGGTGGCACGTGGATCTTATCTCGCGAGATCCGCACTTGTGACATCTCCTAACGTGTTTACAAAGAATTGGATTCCATTGTTATCCAATAGTAACTCGCTCTTAAGATTTTTCTCGACATTGCATGCCCATTGTGTTATGGACTTATGATATATCATTATTTATTTTAATTAATATTCGAATAATTTTTACATTGTAATTGATAGATGAACAACATTCAATCTTTGAACAAATCATGGAAGTCACAACAATCAAAGAGGGGTGTTTTCTTTACATGGTTATGGAGGGACCGATAAAACTTTCATGTGGAAAACACTATCAAGTGCATTTCATTCACGTAAAAATTGTTCTTAGTATTGCTTCAAGTCGCATAACTTCTATATTATTGTCGGATGGAAGAACCGCCGATTCAAAGTTTAAAATTTTCGTCCCAAGACTTGACAACTCTACTTACAATATTGACAAAACACCGAACATTCGTAGTTATTTGAAGCAACCGATGTGATAATTTGGGATGAAGCACCTATGTCCCATAAGAACCGCTTGAGGAGTTGGATAAAACTCTTAAAGATGTCATGAGCAAAATGGGCCTCATGAATACAATCTTTGGTGGGAAAATTGTTGTTTTCTCGAGGAGATTTTAGAAAGATTCTTCCAGCTTGTTCCAAGAGCGTGGCATTCGATATTGTACATGCATCTATATGCCCATCTTATGTGGGACTATTGTGAGGTTCTAACACTACAAAAAAATGAGACTTCAACAAGGAAGAGATAATACAAATTCCAAGGAACTAGCGTAATTCTCAAATGGATCTTAAATGTTGGGGATGGTAAGATATATGAACCAAATGATGGATTGGTTTATATAGAAATTCCTCAAGAACTACTAATATCCAATTTTGATGATACTATAAAAGCTATTATTGAAAGTACATATCCTAATTTGTTGAAAATTTTCCGTGATGTTGCATATTTACAATGAAAGCAATTCTTGCCTCAACCATTGAAGTTGAGACAAAATCAATCATTATGTATTGAACATGATACCAAGTAAAAAATCGTTGTCTTTATTCTATATATACATACACTTGCGCTGTATTATGTTGAATTTACCAATGTATTAATATTTTCACATTTTTGCATCTTTTAGGAGAAGAGAAAGAGTATATGAGTTTTGATTCAATTGATAGAACTGATACAAGTTATACAGAAGCGTATGAAGTTCTAACTCCAGAGGTTATACTGATATATTCTTACTAAACTAAGAACATCAGGCTACCAAATCATAGGATCAAATTGAAAGTTGGTAACCCATTATGCTAATGAGAAATATGGACCAAACTAATGGATTGTGCAATGAAACAAGACTAATTGTTACAAGGTTAGCAAATCATGTCATTGAGGCCAAAATAATGTTTGGAATGAACATAAGTAACATTTTTTTACATTTCTCGAATGTCTATGTCACCTTATGAGTCACCGTGGCTATTTAAGTTGATTAGAAGACAATTTCCTATCACTGTCTCTTATGCAATGACAATTAATAAATCTCAAGGTCAATCACTTGATCATGTTGGATTGTATTTGCCCACACCTGTTACGACCAAAAGTGGTCTTAAAATTTTAATACATGACAAGGATAATGCACCATGTTCGACTACTACGAATGTTGTATACAAGGAGGTCTTCCAAGCACTTTGTTAGTTAGTAAACCACTTCAATTTTTCTTTTTCTGATTTAAATTAAATATACAATATTTACTTATATGTGATGATGCCACATACTTTATTTAGTTTTTCAAATTTTGTGAAAAATTAACATCTTATTTGATACATATTTTCATGTAGCTATATGATGCGGTTTGTTGTGATTGAGTAATTTCTTCATTGATGAAATTCACTATGAAATTGGTAGCATGTAGATGTTTACGTGTCAATTTTATAAGACTGAAATGTATTAATATATTCTTATCGATAGCCATCTTAAATCTATTGTTTAATATTTTGATTGTTTAAATATATATAAATTTTTTGCTTGAATTACATTAGTTTATATATGATATATATGAAACAACTTTAGAATATATAATTAAATAAAGAGTTAAATACACTTTACCTCGTAATGTTAGCGAGTTTAGGATTACCCCCCTGGTAAAGTTATTTTTTCAATACCCCCCTTATGTTATGTAGATTCCTTCATAGAACCCCCTAATATCCAGGTGGCATGGAATCTTGGTTTTTTATTTCAGACGTGGCTTTTTAATTTTTTATTTTCACATGTGAATCTTCATTAGGTCTCCAAGATGGCATAAACTAGAAATTAGGTTCCAAATCCATCCTCTCTCTTCGTGAATCCATCCCTATCCCAAATCCATCCTCTCTTCGTGGAAATCCATCCCTACCCCAAATCCATCCCTCTCTTCATCTTCGCCTCTGTCCCCTTCATCCGGGTTATGGGTGGCAGCAAGACATCTTCCACGAGTGAAGTTGGAAACGGCTTACCAAGATGTGGATGCAATGAAACCATGAAGTTGTGGGTCTCAAGTCAATTGAAAATCCCACGCAAATTTTGAAATGCAGGAATTATATGGTGAGCAATTTTGAAGCATTTTATTATTTTGAGTTTGATTTCAAATTAATTGTTGGTGGTGTTTGTCTCAAATTGCGAATGGGTGCGGTTTATTTTGTGGGATGATTTGGTCATGAGTTTAAAGTGAAAGAAACCAATCCGTCCGGATGCCGCCAATGTGAAGTCAACAAGGCTTATTTGATTGAATTTGCTAAAGAGATTGTTGAGGAGATAGATTAGAGTCGGAAAGCTTAACAAGTTAGAAAATCAAGAAAAGATTGCAATGGAAAAGAGGAAAAATTTATGGTTAATGTTTGTAATTGGTCCTCATGGATGTTGATAGCATCTATGGTTAAGTTAGTCTAATGAGTCCGCTATGTAATTGTTATGTCATTAGTGTTTTTCAAAGAATGTAATGTTGAACTTGTAATGTGTTCATCAATGAAATGTAACTGCTCATCAATCTTAAACTGCGGCAACATCATTATTTGATTAAACTTTCAAAGATTCAATCTACCAATAATGATGTAAAAAGTTATATCATAATGAAAGAGCAAAATTGCAAAATCATCGAAAACTACGTAACAATTTTATAGTCAAGAATTTAAAGAAAATATGACATAGTAAACATATAAATAAATTGAAATATATTAATGTAGTCTATCTCTTAAACTTTTTCAGGTGTAATTCAAGGTGAATGTAATTAAATACTTTGGCTTTTTCTTTAGGTCCAGAATTCATGGTTTTGTTGTAAGATTAGTGCACATACTAGCCATGGCTCTCGTAATTCATGGTTTATGAAAACAAGAAAAATGTGATAGACTAGCCATTGTGTTTTATAGACAATACACACCAATAATGTTAAACTGATACATTAGAATTGATCATCACAGAAGTGCATATGTTTGTTACAAAAGGATTACAAAATACATGTCTTCAAAGATCTTGGCATTACAAAAGAGTTTTCCAAAAGGATTACAAAATACATAGCGTAAACATAATAATCGGCCCTCATTTTGAAGTGGGTATGTCTTCATTTTCGGTAGGGTAATTGGTTTGTCACTAAATATTCCTTCACCGTTATGGGTCTTTAAACCAACTCAACTTGATCCTCTCACTTTGCCTTCTTTGATGCTAGGTTTTTTTCAACCCTTTTTCGGATTGTTTGGATCGAGGCACCACACTAGATCCTGCTTGACTCATAATAGTTGGAACAGTATATCACTGAGGTCATGGATCACTGAATGTACATTTGTGGAACAATATATCGGGCAATAAGGTGCATATCGATGCATGGTATATCATTTGCTGGTATATCAACAGAATAAGGTGTACATCCGTTATAAGAAGTGCATAACTGAGCAGCCATATCACGGCACATGTCCTTTTAGGTTTTCTACAATGTAAGACACAATGTATGGTTGTCATCACAATGCATATCACAATGAAGAATGTAAGATGTAATGTAGAATGTAAGACAAAATGTATATCACAATGAATTACCTTTCTTTTAAGTGCATCGGGATCCCGAGTGGTAGCCTTACAAGTCATAGCATTGTGACCAAAATTATCACATTTGTGCACTTATATGCAACACCGTATCTTCTCTTCCTTGCACCATCCTCTCCACTTTCTCTTATCCTAATCTTCTTAGGTCTACCAGACCATTTTATATGTGTGGTAGAGGTGGTTCCATCTCAACTTCGCCACATATCTTGACCATTGATTGGACTTATCGAAAATCCATAACATAGTGCAAACTTTTCTCAGTAACAAGCATCAACAAATTCATCGTGGTTTTGCTTTTATAACTCGAGCGCTACAAGATGCCTACATGGAATTCCTACTAATTCCCAAAATTACAACTACATGACCTTTAGCAATGTCAACAATAAATTCATGTGTGTTGTAACTATGTGTAACCCGAAAAGTCTCAAGAATTGACCATGTTGGCAACCAATGACCACTATTGAACACCTCATTATCTAACCTTCTCCTAGGTATTGGCATCACCTTATGTGGCCAATTTTCTAGTTTACTTGCGAGGTGGATAACCTATTCATCGATATTTTCTTATCCACTCCACATTGTGAGTATAGGTTTGTCCTAGCTAGAATGGTAGCATTAAAAGACTCGAGATATTATTCATCAATGTATCACATTTAGGGTAAAAAGAAAAGGCATGCTTACACCATTTTGGTAGGAATACCATCAACCAAGTCCAAGCATTGGATCTGTGATTCTTCAATTCATTCATCTTTTGGACCCATGCTCGATAGTATGTGGCTTTAGCAGCTCCCATCATTAAATCTCCAATAAGGCTCCTCCACCAAACCTTTCTTGAAATTAACATACAAGTGCCTAAGACATAATCTATGCTCAATAGACGTATAATTCTTCAAATACACCACAAGTCCTCGATATAAAATAGAAATTTTTTCAACATTTAGAGAATAGAATAATTTGCAATGTAAAGATAGAGTTAATACATACCTTCGTTGATCGTAGATAAATACATATCTTCTATCCCGACCAATGTCCTCCATTAGTAGTTGTATAAACCATCTCCAACTCTCCTTTGTTTCATTTTCAACCACACCAAATGCCAAAGGCAAGTATTGATCATTAGCATCCTCGCCACAAGAATAAGTAATCGTCCACCATACTTGGTCTTTAAGTGACATCCATCAACCCCCACAAATGGTCTCGATCCATGAATAAAGCCTTTTCACGTACCATCAAAATAAATAAAATGACCCAAACCTTGGTTGTATGGATGGACTAGGTCTTTCTACATTTATCTTCACAAATGTTGCCATGGTTTACCCTTCTTAGTTCTTCTCAGATACCTCCATATGGAAGCATACGATTGTCAAGATCACCTTCAATTATCTTCTTGGCAATTAGCTTAGCCTCCATGCTTTTGCAACAAGAATACCCATGTAATATGTTTGCCTCATATCTTGATGATGTCTCTATCCGACTATATCAAGTTTGCATCCTCTTTACCACATGCTCCACCCACTTTGAGCTAGCAGGCTTGTTGTTCAAAACCCTAGCACATGTGTGCTTATGTACAAGTGTTTTTATAGCAAAAGTCTCCTGTGGCCCACCAGAGCATAAGACTAAAACCCATATTTATGCTTACACACCACCCTTACCCTATCTCCTCATTTTTCACAAAAGAAATTTCCTCCCATTAAATCGACCACTCACGGATAATGCTCTAAAGTCATCAAGTGTGTTGAATTCCATACCCCACTTGAATATAAAGTCTTTGTTTAGATGCTCTTTCCTAAACCTAGCATACTTGGGCCTTTCTTCATCACAAGAATCATCCGGCCGAACTATTCAACTCATCGCTATAGTATACATCATCCGAATCCATACCTTATGGACCTCCATACCGTATCGGGCTCCTCCATATCGCTATTTCCAATAAAGCCCACGAGACTGCATCTTCCCTAATAGGCTTAGTAACATCTATTCCTTCAAAACCATCAAAGTAAGCAGAGCTCTTTCATCTTCACCGCCATCTAACCCTCTACCTTCTCCTCATCTAACCCATCAATTCCATTATCGGGGTGGTCATCATCATTCACACATTTAGGTTCCCTATCGCAGGTCCATGTTCCCAAGACTATGTTCAACATACAAATCTCCTTTCACATTCATTGCACTAAAGTATAGAGCAAAATCAACAAAGATCATCATCTTTCCTAATCGAAAAAACCATCTTGAATTTCTAAAACTTTTGTCCATACCCTAACACAATCAAATTTTATACCCTAACCTACTCAATAACTTTCAATGTTATCCATGTTCCAATTTGAAACATGTATCCCATTAATCGTCAGATCCGTATTCTCCTCAGATATAATTTCTTCTTCAAAACCTCAGAAATTCACCCCATGGTGGAGTGTAACACTAAAGTGTTGTGAATCACAATATATTATACCCACATGTCAAAGATTGTTGATTTCAAAATTTTACCCTACGACATTGATGAACTTCAAATTTTTACTAACCCGGACTTTGACACTTCACCGAGCCTCGCTTCACCGAATGGATCGCTTCAGATTCACCGAGGTTGTCTTCATCTTCGCCTTCACCGCGGTCGCCTTTCTCGCTTGCTTGCTCCTCGATTCTTCTTCTTCGCTTCGCCTTCCCCGAAATTTCGCTCGCCTTCCCCGCTATGTTCGTAACCCTAATTTTCTAAGGGGTATTTGAAATTAAAAAGTAAAATGACACATAATCACTTTAACAAAATTAAAATATGCTGTGTGTAGGACCTCTTATTAGATTCCATGCCACCTGATATTAGGGTTCTATGAAGGAATCTACATAACATAAGGGGTTTAAAAAATATTTTTAAGTGATAATCCTAAACTCGCTAACATTACAAAAATGTATTTAACCCTTAAATAAATGTAATGTTAAATCCAAACAAAACCAGTAATACTGAGTGAGTTTGTTTCAACTAAAAAGTAAAAGAAAAAACATTTATATTATTTTAATATTAGAAAATATAGAAAATGGAAAAGAGAAAGATATGGTTAAGAAATGGGAAGGAAAAGAACAAGATCCAGTATTATATTGAGGATTGAAGCAGTAATTGTATCGTAAATGGGTTGGGGAAGAGGAATATTGGAAGGTTCGGTAGTGGTGGGATGTCTGTGTTCACTTGGGTGGGCGGGTCTATGGTTTTTGAACCGTCGTCTCTACAAAGAGTACGAAGAGAAACGAGTTCTGGTTCAAATCATCTTCAGCGTCGTCTTTGCATTCTCTTGCAATCTTCTTCAGCTTGTCATCTTCGAAATCATTCCCATCCTCTCCAAAGAGTCAGTAAATTAACCTATAACCTAACTTTTTCATTTTTCACTTTCTGGATTTCATTTTTATTTATTTATTTATTTTTATGCAGGGCAAGAGTGGTGAACTGGAAGATTGACTTATTCTGTTTGATTCTATTGTTGGTCTTTCTTCTGCCTTATTACCATTGTTACTTGATGCTTAAATCCAGTGGTTTGACAACTGAAAGGGCTGCTCTTGGAGCTCTTTTGTTTTTGTTTGCTTTTCTTTATGCTTTTTGGCGCATGGGAATTCACTTTCCTATGCCATCCCCTGAGAATGGTTTCTTCTCTATGCCTCAACTCGTTAGTAGAATTGGAGTCATTGGTGTTACTGTCATGTCTGTTCTATCTGGTTTTGGTGCTGTAAACTTGCCATACAGTTATCTATCACTTTTCATCAGAGAGATTGAAGAAACTGAGATCAAGGCCTTGAAAGACAGTTAATGCAGTCAATTGAGACTGCTATTTCAAAGAAAAAGAAAATTATTCTTGGTCAAATCGAGATGGACAACAACCAAGGATCTCAGGAGGTTTTTTTTTTAAATTTTTTATTACCTTTTGCCTCTCCTTGTTTTTCATTCTTCCACTTTTTTATATCTTTTTATCTCATCTTGTTTGCCAGAGGTTAACTGCTAGATCATTTATCAAACGTATTGTTGGTACAGTTGTTCGATCTGTGCATGAAGACCAAAAAGAGCAGGGTTGGTTTGCTTTAATTCTTGATTGTATATTTTTATTTTTCTTTATTTATGTTATAAAATTGTCAAATACAAATTTTATAATTTTCTTTATCAAATGTGAAGATATCAAAGGCATGGAAGCTGAGGTACTGGCTTTAGAAGAGCTTTCAAAGCAATTGTTCTTGGAGATCTATGAGCATTACAAAAGTTTGGCTCATTTCCTGATCCACTTTCTTTTGGAATCTGCAAATAGATATATTGAATTTGTTGACATTTAGTCAGTAGTAGTCAATCCTCACATCATAAACTGCTTCTCGATATATTTAATTTCAGATTTAAAATAGTGATACTCTATGCTTTGATAACACTTAAAATCCCAAAAGGCTTCTCTAAAAGAGCTTTTTATAGATATTAATTAAATCATTAATCTATTTTTGTCCCTGCATGTCATTGAAAATATTTCACTTTTGCTTTTGGTCCTCAGTGTTTTATCTTAGTCCCTCCATAATTTATTTATGTTAGAATTGATCCATGTAATATGTAGAATATTTGATTTTACTCCTTAGAATATGCGCTACTTAAGGACTAGAATGAATATTACATGGACCAATTCCAGTATGGACAAATTTTGCCAAGACTAAAACAAAACACCATGGTCCAAAAGCAAAAGTGGTATACTTGCATTGCAAGGGCTAAAATATATTTGGTTGAAATTTCCGACTTAATTGCGGTCCGCCCTAGTCGCTTTAATTGAGGCATTTGGCTTGCCTTAATTGCAGCCCCAACACCTTCTTTGTGTTGAGTTTGAAGGGGTGAATTTAGTCCCACATTGCTTAGAGATATGGCTGTTGTATTTATAAGGGCTATCCTCACCCTACAAGTCGGTTTTGTAGGGTTGAGTTAGCCCAACTTAAATTCTGAGATGGTATCGAGCCTATGCTATATCACTTGTTAGGCTTCCTGCATCGTCCATGCTTCGGGCTCATTGAGGCCCAAGCATGAGGGTGTGTATTGGAATTTCCACCTTAATTGCAGTCCGCCCTAGTCGCTTTAATTATGCATTTGGCTTGCCTTAATTGCAGCCCCCAACACCTTCATTGTGTTGAGTTTGTAGGGTGAATTTAGTCCAACATTGCTTAGTCCAACATTGTGTTGTGTTTATAAGTGGGGCAATCCTCACCCTACAAGTCAGTTTTGTAGGGTTGAGTTAGACACAACCCAAATTCTGAGATATTTAAATCCTTCTTAATCACTCTTCCAGTTCCATTATAAAAGTGTGTCCTAGATAAACCCTTTGGAAAGTAAGGCTTGTAAATTGTAATAAGGTCTTAAGTTCTTGATATGGACAGTGATCCTAGACATTATCATTACTAACAAAGCAATAATACAGTGAGATGATTGAATATCGCACAAAGCTCTGTTTTTTGATTGTAAACTATCTGGTTCTAGTTCAATATAGAATGGTACTGGTCTTGAATGTAAAATTGATGCCCCATTGTAACTGTACATGATTTTTCAATGAGGTTCTACTTAAGGGTTTTCAGCTGCCGGACTGAAGCCCTGAAGATAAAAAACAGTTGCTCCCAAGGACCCAAACTATAACTATCATCACCAAAAACTGTGGCATTGCCCTTTAAAAAACCTGGAAACTTATTTTGACGAATGCATGTTGTAATAAATGATAAAATTACGAGACTTATTTTGTATAAAAAATTCAACTTCATCTTTGATATTCTATAAAAATAATGTGATTTAACTTTGTTGCACTTTCTCATATTTTTATCTACTTACTGTGAAAATGGTTTTCACTTTGCAGGAAGCTGCTGCATATTCTCGAACTTGGAGAGGACATATGCAAAATCTACTTGGTTATGCTTGTTCAGTTTATTGTGTGTATAAAATGATCAAGGTATATTGGACATCATAAACTGATATTTTATAGGCTAGAATTAGGTTTGTTGGAAAACTAATGCTTGCAATGGTGGATTAGAGCTTTCTTAAGGTATAAATGGCTCGAAGCAATGTATGGTAAATCCAAAATCCATTTGCTGAATGATGCCAAACTAAAGATTCATTTGTTGTTTTCAGTTCATTCTTCATGATTTGAATATAAATCTAATTTTGTTAGGTTTCCAACTCATAAATTGCAGCCCAAATAAAGCTCATGATGTGGGTTGATGAAATTTACCAAAATATCCATGTATTTGAAAATACAAACAATTTAAAGTAACAGCTTAGTACAGTTCCCTAGCAAAAATTAGGACAAAATACAGACTGCACCCTGAAGTTTGGACCATTTTCATGTCTGGTACGTTTTTGTTTTGTTACCCCTAGCCTCTGAATTTTGGTAAACTGTGAAAATGTTAAGGGAAGTTAGACTCTATGGAATGGAGCACTAATTATGTGCGTCACTTGGTAAAAGGGTAACATGTTAACAATACCACTCTATTGTGTAAGGAATTTCAAGGAATTTACAACTTTACAAAACAAACTTCATTGATGTAGACCAAACTTCAGGGGCTTAATATTTTCTTTAAAACTGAATGGAAGCACCTGTGTAGTTGAAACTTAAACTCCGGGTTTATTGATGCTAATGCTGTCTTGCATTGCCATATAAATTTAAAAGTACTTAGATAAAGATCTGGCATGCTATCTCTAATCTATAATTAGAATCTCAGCACCTTAAGCTTCCTTCTGTGTTTAATACCTGAATTGAAGGAGCTTGGTGAATTTAGTTAAAGAGGAATTGAAGTTTATTTCTTGTTTATTTCTTGTCATTTTAATCCTTTTGAAAGATTCCTTTTGTCTCCTATATCATTCTGCTTTTCAATTTAATCTAAACAATAATTGTTGATATTTAAATTAATATGTTCTGTATATATAGGGATCACATATTCTCTTATGCTCTAGTATATGTTTCTTGAATATTCTATTGTAATTAAAACTCTAGATTGTATAGTGATTTGTTTTCTAGCCTATATAATGGAACCTCCGTGGTGTAGTTGATACTCTACTTTGTTACTATAGTGCATCACTCCCAAATCAATGTCCTCTACTTTGCATTTATGATAATGGTGAATACACCAATGCTTGATAAAGTTCATTTGGCAAAATTGTAGTTCTATTTTTTTCATTTATAGCTTCCACGTAATTTGTGTGAAAAAAATCTAGTGACACTCATAATGGGATAGAGGGAGTTTCATATTACAGTGCTGAAAAGTTCAATCGAGACTGACTGAACATATGATGTTTTTCCCAATTGGTGACATCTGTATGTATGGTGATATTAGCAGTGATATTATTTTGCTGGAGTATTTCTCTAGTGAGTTTTTATTATTTTTGAATTTGTTGTAGTGAATATGACTAATTGATTAATTATTTTTTTGCAGTCATTGCAAAGTGTTGTTTTCAAACAGGTAAAGATCATATATCATTATTAATATTTTCCAAATATTATTACTGCTTTCCAGCGTTTGGACTGACTGTCATTGTACTTTTTTGATGATAATATATTTCTATTATAGGCTGGTTCAGTTGACCCTGTGACAAGGATGATTAGTATATTCCTACAATTTTTTGATATTGGAATAAATGCAGCCTTATTATCTCAGGTAAGTGTCCAATTGCACGCTATTCTTTTTTTGGAATAAATGATGGTCAATGTCTCTAAAGCCTATATTGCATTCTTATTTAAAGATCAAGTTAATTTTTTTTCTTTGGTATTCTGTAAAGAGTTATATACTTATAAAGGTATGAGACGAGGTTAATGAGCCGGCCTTCTTCTAGTTACACTACACGTTCTAAATTCACGAGGATAAATATGTAGAGTTTAATTATTAAATACAATCCATTGCTGTAATCTTCTGTTCTCTCCCAGTTCTTCTCATACTCCGCTTAATTGTTGCTGCCCAATAGAATTTTTCAGTTACTTTGTTGTTGACTTGTGCTAGAATTTGTCTGATATTAAATGATTTGATGTTGTATTTATTTATAATATTTCTGCATTTATTTTACAGTATATTTCCTTGCTATTCATTGGAATGTTGGTTGTGATATCGGTGCGTGGATTCTTAACAAATTTAATGAAGGTATTTACTCTGCTTTCATTTGCCTACTTTTTTCCATTTGATGTTTCTTAGATAGTTATGTTACTATTAGCATGTTATTCTGTTAAACTGCCTCTTTTGAATCCCTTATTGCGGGGTGGACCAGTGGGGCCATTTAGAAAATGCTTAATAGCTTCCTTAAAAGGAAGCTAATATTATATGCCATAATAATGTGGTTTTCACCACCGAAACCTATTGAAAATTTTAAAGCTGAATTTGCATACTAGCTGGGATAATCATACATGCCTATCATCAATCTCCAGCAGAGATATGACCCTTCATAAATAGGCAGCTCTCACAATGACTTATAAGATCAAAATGTTCACTTCGACAGAATGGTAGGTCTTCAATTATGAGATGTCATTCTCATCAACACTGAAACAATGCTTTTAGTACTAAAATAACCAGGCTTATAGTAAGAGACTAAATTTAACTACTTGACTTATGATGACCAACTTTTTTTTTTTTTTTTTTGAATTTCAGTTCTTTTTCGCAGTTTCAAGAGTTGGAAGTGGATCGTCTAGCAATGTTGTTCTGTTTTTGTCTGAGATAATGGGAATGTATTTTCTATCTTCTATTCTTTTAATCAGGAAAAGCTTAGCAACTGATTACAGGTAAAAGTGTGTGCTTGGTTTACTGTTTCCTATCTTTCAGAGTTGGCTTCATTCCAGAATGAACATTTTTGTTCCTTTCTTGTTTATTAATTTTGGAATGTGCAATGAGTTCACAAACATGGCCTATGTAGTAATTAATATGTGCACTGGTAATGTTTAATTGATTTGTGTTGTAGAAAATATCCAGCAATTCTGCATAATCAGAATTACAAAATTGGTGGGTTTGATATTTACACATGGCTGGAGACAATAAATGAATCCTAAGTAAGAAAGGTTATGGAAATATTAAGTTTTTAATTAATCAAAATGTTTTAACAGAATAGATAATAAGTGTAAAGGAGAGTAAAATGAAAACATTAGGTGTTACTTACATCTTCATAGATAATATAAATGCAAGAGTGAAGATAAAAAAGAAACAAAAGAATGGACAGCACCAATATTGTTTCAGTAAATCTTTCAATCCTATTTATATCTATACAATCAGTTTACTACCTTTCAGTGCTCAGAATTCAACTCAAAGTTGTCGCAGACCGAAGTAATGGTTTGTCTGGTTGTTTGTGGCACTTGTCTTGTCTTAAGTGATTCAAATAGTTTTAATTTCACTAAACTACCTAAGATTTATTATCAACATTTGTCAGTCTTAATCATATCTTATCTGAATCTATTGACAGGATTATTATTACAGAGGTAATGGGTGGCGATATCCAATTTGACTTTTATCATCGGTGGTTTGATGCAATTTTGTGGCTAGTGCATTCTTTTCTACTTTTACTATCTGCACATTATACATCTCGCCAAATCGACAAACATCCCATTGATTGTGAGTGTAACCTTACCACTTAAATATATATGAACTAATCTTGTTTTAAGCATTTTGAATTATAGATTTTGCTGCTAGATAATGAATCACTTATTATATTTGTTGTTTGTAAAACAGGAAACATATACTCCTTATACACATGTATACTTTCTACTGCCACTGAAGGTATGATTCAGTCCTCTAAAATGAAGGTTCAAACCTTCTGGATGGGTGCATTCAAGTTTATTAAAGTTTATTTGATAACTGCCGGGGATTAATTATTATTTTCACATGCCAGTGAGTAGCTGATTAAAAATGCATGCTGAAATAGATTTCTCATGAGTGAGGGTTGGATATTGTTTGTAATGTCAACAACATATACTCTGCCAAATTCATCAGAATATCCATTTTGGATTTATCTTCTTTCGAAAGGGAGACTTCCGAGCAGATATTGTTGTTGGGAAACATTGAATGTAGATTTGCTTTTGCTTTCTTGAATATATATAATGAATTGAGTGTGAATAGTTTTTGCACTTGGCCTGAGATTGGCATAAGAACAACAGCATACTTGGTGGTAATTTTCGATTATCCTTAATTGAAGTGCCATCCAATATTTCGTTTGTTGCTGGATTATTATAATTATCTATCATATACCTCCAATTGAAAAAAAAGTACATCGACTAGTAGTATCCGTATTTTTCTTCAATTCTTGTTTTTTTCTTCTTCCGGTTCTGATTGATTAACCGGTTAATTATGGGTTCAATAAAATAAGAGGCAGGCACAAGACTTGCTGCCACTAATACAATTCACAATTCACAGTTCAAAGTTCATTGGAACGGAACTGAACGGAAACATGGAGTGGAACTGGTGTTATTCCGGTAACGCGGACACTAATATACTTAATACTAACAAAACACATAATAGATAAAAACTAAAATAATTGATAATCATAAGTCTTAAACATTCAAAAGTCATAAGTCTTAAACAAAAGATACTTTCAAATGTCAACAATTAATTAAAGCCTCTAAAAAAAGTTCAAGAATCATGAAGATTCAAATCATCATCATCACTTTCTCCACCAACAATGTCTTCCTTTTCATGCTCTACTTCCTCTTCATCCTCCTCAAATTCTTCATCATCTTCAAAATCTTCTATTACTACCACTTTGTTTTCGCATAGATTTAGATGAAGAAGATGCATGCGGTGGTGTAGGTGCAACTTCCTTTTGCAATGTAGCTTGTCTTCTAGTGTATCTTATAGGTTCAGTAGTACCACTTGAAACTTCAACATCTAACCAAGATAAATCTTCACCTTCAAAAACTAAATTGTTGAACTTCACCACCTTGAACTACTTCATCTCCCAATAGTCATTCACTACTAGTATCAATATCATCCAAGACAACAGATCAATCACATCATCACTTTCATAGTTCTTCGTAGTTTGGTTATATTTGATGAATACCAAGTCTTGCAACATCTTATGTTCAAGCTTATTTCTTTTCTTGGAGTGAATCTATATCATAATTTAAGTGTTAGTTTAATTTATAATAAATATGCAATATCATTAAAATTTAAGGAACTTACTATCAATTACTTACATGCTCAAAAAGTACTCTAGTTACGCCACATCTCGATGAACTACAAGTCAAACTCAATATCTTAATAGCAAGGAGTCAAGATTTGGTGTTTGTGATCCATATCTCTTCCACCACTCATTGTAATGCAACACTTATTTACATTAGCATACACAAATTGTAATGTAAATAAATTCAACTTGTTATAGATAGATTTAACTTACTAAAGTATATTGAATCTATTTGCCTAATTGTCGAACTCAATGAAAAGTAGCCTACACCCATCTTATATTTTGACAATTCGCCATGGATATCATCAATGACTTCAGACTTTCGTAAAGCTTGTTGATACATGTATAAAGACCATCAACCAACTTACCATCATTCTCAATTAATGGATCGTGTAAAAGTACTTTGGATTAAGATAATGTTCACCGCATGTAATGGATGGTGTAGTTGAATACTCCATCCTTTTCAAGGATTGCAATGACTTCTTTATACTTGCTTTCATTGTTGCGTAAGTTTCTCATAATTGCATCCTTCACATCCTTCATTGTTTGATAGATGCTACCCATTGCAGTATTGTTTTTCATTATCAACAAGCCTCAATATTTTTACAAACCCATAGCTTTAAGAGCATAAATAACATCTTCCCAAAATGAGACTTGAATCACAAGTTTGAGCCTTTCTTCCTCTCTTCCTTACTTACCTTCAAGTTCGACCATTCTTCAAAAGGAACATAATCTCAATTTTCTTTTAACTCATATAACCTATGCAATTAAGAAATGTTGTAGCAAACCTTGTAACTCCAACTTTAACTAACTCACTTTTAGTTTTTCCCTCATTAAGTTCAACACTAAAGAATGGTTATAAATGAAGCCCACCGCACTAATAGCTTTTTAATAACCTTCTTCACTTTAGGAATCTTCCAATATCTTCTAACATCAAATCTAGGTAGTGCAAGACATGGTGTCCAAAACATTTTTTCTCTCTTAATGCTAGAAGTTGACCTACAAAACAAAATTAATGATTAAAATTAACACTTAACTAAAATATAAAACTAAGAATAATATAGTAATACTAACCTCTATGAAATAATTGCTTCCATTATCAGTAATTAGTTGCAGACACATTCCTTTAACCAACCTCTTCAACAAATGTATCCAAAAGCTCAAACAACTTAGTTCCGGTTTTTGTGTATGGCAGAATTTGGCATAGTCCGAATTGACGGGCTACGAAATTAGGCTGGTAAGCAAGGATGCACACTTGACTCTTCACAGGTGTAATCCTAGAAATGATGAGTCTGGGGTTCAAAAAGGCACACCAGATATCCCTAATTACTTCCTCCTCTATAGCTTGTTCGAGGGGCATAGTGAACCAAGTTGGACCACAGCTTCGAGTGGCAAAAGAGGCCATTGAAGGGTCAAACCTATTCCTTTTGGAGAAGATCATCATATAATTAACAAAACACGCTTGAAGTTTTCTTTCGTTATTTGGGGTTAGTTTCAACAACCTAGTACCCTCAATGCTTCGATTTACAACATCGGATGTTCTTCATTGATTACCCCAAAGGTTGAAAGAGATGATTCAATGTAGCATTCAACCAAAGTTGCAGAGCTAAAAGGGCAAGAAGGTGATTAGTGCCAACTTCGTAGGTTTTCATTTTTGAAACTGCAGCACCTATACTTTCGTATAGACTTGTTAGCAATAGTTCACTGATGCACACCCTTCGACCATGATGAAGCTGATTCGCAAGGGTAATGAATCTTCTAGCAACTTGTAGGGACTTGCTACATAAGACATATTTTGATAACCACAAAGCCAGGAAAGCTATATGTTCAACATCGGAGACTTCCTCTTCAGCAGAGTGGTAAAGATTGATGTATTTCAAAATGGCATTCTTGACATCAAAGTCAATGAGGTTATCTGCATCCTCATTTGGATCAAATGTTTCTCCAATAGGAGAGAGTCCGGTGATAGCAGCAATGTCAAAGAATGTAGGTGTTAGCATCCCACAGGAAAAGTGGAAAGTGTTATAAGCTGTCCCAAAAGTACAAAGAGGCTAGCAAGAAAGGTGACTATAATCAATCCTAATTTTGACATTCGAATAAGATTCAAAATGCCTATACTTTCCCATTCCCGGATTTCTTATTTTCAACTTTAGATAACCAATCTTGATACAGTTGGTCCGATGGACACGAACGAAAGGGTTTAAAGTTCTGAACATAGTCCATATGAAGGCTTCCTCATGGGTTTTGACGCTTCGCTTCACATGATTTTTCTTTAGGGTTTTGACGCTTAACCACCGATTCATCTTCTTTAGACTTTAGAGGGATAAATTTATTGACAATGGATTGGTTTTAATAAATGGAAAAATCCTTTGTCTTTCCGACGCTCAAGAGAAATTAAAGGACCAGAATTCCTAGGGTTTTATCAAGAACAATAGGAATAATCACCGGGAAGCATAGATAGCCTTTCTTCTTGAGAGAGTTTGGGAGTTATTATGAACTCCGATTATCGAGATTGTGATCTTGCTACATCGGTCCGAGGCTAGAGGAAGGAGCTTGCTTAGATTTTCCGACTTTTGGATGAAGGTGATGATGTACCAAGGAGAAGACATTGTGGAGATCAAAGGTTTTTTCCGAAACAAGAAATATGGGTTGTTCAAGATTGAGAGGTTTGGAAAAGTTTGGACTTTAGAAGATGAAGTGCTTTTATAACATTCCTTAGCGGTTTTAGAAATTTTTTGACCTTTGGAAAAAGGTGGAGTACGTGTAACTTTTTCATTGGAAAGAAAAAAGGTGGATTTTTGAAGTTCCTAGGGAAGTGATGTTTTTCTGCTAATTATTAGCTATAACTGCCATGATTGCACGTTTAGGCATGGTGATTGGACATTTTGCAGAAAGTTGGCTGCTCATTATGACATCGTGTACAGTATAGTCATCATGAGTTTTGATGTCTTCGAGATTGTATAAGTGATTCAAAAACAAGTATTTCTTCATATCTGTCGAAATACACGTTTTTGAGGGGTAATTTGTTAGCTGGCAATTTCGAATAAGAGGATATTTTATATCAAAGGGATATTTTAGATAAAAGTCTAAAAATTTAAGACAAATTGGCACCAGTAATGAATATTGGTTAAAGACATAGAACTATTGTTCTAAAAGGGCTCTTCGATTTCAAGTGGAAAGTAGTGGATTTCGATCTGGCATTTTCAATGTTTAAATATAAAGAGCTTTTTTGTGCAATGTGTAAGAGTGGAGCGGTCCAAGCAGATTATTCATAATTTGAATCGAAAGAGAACGAGAGGACGCTGGAAGTCAAATGAACGAGAGGCATGCATGCTTCGAACGTGGCATAATTGTAGAGCAAGACCAGGTGAAATACTATAAATAGGTGTTTTTATGGTAGAATTTGTGTGTTCACTGTGTACTAAAAATCTCAAAATACTCAAACTACCGTGATATAAGGAAACGAGTTAAGATAACATGTACGTATTCGAACATCATGTCTTTTTATAATTTAAATCCAAGTTCTTTTACATTCCTTTCGCCTTTACAACATTTTTATTTTAAAACTTTTCGCTTCCTTTTACATTTCGTTGTACATGTCTTTACGTTTCCAGAAAACTTTACTTTTCAGAAACTTTACTTTATTGCCTTGTTCTTTCATTCAAACACTTTACATTTTTAGAAATCTTTATATTCTCTGAAACTCTTTGTATTTGCATTCAATTGTTAAGTTTCAAGTTTAATTCGAAGTCCTTCTCTATGCATTCAATCAATATATCTTCTTAGATAGTTTTAGAGAGATCTTTAAGAGCCTTACATTCTATATCAACACACAATATAAACTCATCAAATAGTGAATATGAATATGAAATGAATTATGACATGTGTCCTAGGATCAATCTAGTCGATCCTGCAAGTAACCAATAATTGGAGGACTAGCGGTTGTTTACTAGAAATCACTGTAAACACGAGGACACCTCTAGCTGTTTCGAATAATTTACTAAAGGCCATGTGGAAATTATTTTGTATAGATGGTTAGTGAAATACAACCTAATCGAAAGAAGAATGATGAAGATGTGAAGGCCATGTGGAAATTATTTTGTCGTAGGATAACCAAAGGTTTGATCGAGTTGGACGCGGAGATCCGGAGATCTGTTGACGACATCATGAAGTGTCTGAAGCATCCAGATGAATCTGGTAGTTCCTAGGTTTTCATGTATCATAGTACTGTTTATGTTTATTGTTTGTCATCCGATGTTTATTAACTTATTCGAAGTTTTATTTGTGTTATTTTGTTTTCTTTGTGTAATCAAAAGAAAATGTACTAGCCAAAAATATTATGCAATAAACTAGAAGTCCTGCTTGTCACAACATACACATATAATATAATAATAAAATAAAATCTATATAAGCCCTCCACGGAAATGTCACCAACCTAGCTAACCCCTCGATAAACCTCACCATCGGGTTCACCACCCCATGATGTTATCCAATGTAATCATGATGAGTCAGAGGCGACGGCCCCGGTCACCGGAGGAGGAGGTCAGGGTGGTGGATCAAGAATCTCTAGTACCAAGGCCCCGACGCCGATGTCAAGTCGATGGTATGACCCGAGGTGTGACTCATTAAGGAACCACTCAAGGTATCCATCATTGACCGCCAGTCAGTCAAGCTCAACAATTGTATCAATGATCTCTGCTGTGGGGAGCCGATGATGTGACTCTAAACCATCGATCAATCCCACCAGCCTGGGGTACGTGGATCGGCCATGGGATGTCCTCAGACATAACCATATCAAGAGACACCTCTCGTGCAAATGTCTAGCCACATAGCTCTCTCTATCCGACATGCCCCGAATATAAAGTAGATACCTCAAAAGGATGATGAGGGTGATGAGTCAGACATCGTGTCCAAATGACATCATCCGTGGTCGAGCATCCCCTCATGTACTCCACCAAACCTCCGTGATGGGCCTGTCTCGCCTTCCACCAGATATGAGACCCAGGTTGAACATGTCGCACCTTCCAAAGATGTGAGGGAAATGCTCGTATATCCAACACTACATAAATAAAATCATTAAATTATTATACTAATACCTAATAATTATAAAAAATCATCTAATGAATGATAATATACCAGAACACTCTATATAACTAGAAAGTTGTTTGGTCTCGTGATCGGAAGAAACATCAAGGCAGTAAAGCATCGTCAAAGATGCCACTACCTAAGCCCAACATGGAGTGTCATGGCGCTCAATATAGACAAGTAATGAATATTAATGTAGACTCCAAACTTGTCTCAGCAAGAAGAGTACATGCCACTAGATGTCAAGATGAGTTCACGGCAACCTCATACCTCATGCTCCACCAATGCCGCATAAGTAGTCCTCAACCAAGACATGCTAAGGTGAAAACCCTGAGTCTCACCAAACTCACGAGGACTTCCACTTCATCCACATCCAAAGAATCCACAACCATGCGCACCACCGCCGTCCCGTCCCTATAACTGTGTGAAAATGTACCATCAATCGGAAGGTGAAAGAGGGCATCCACATCATCAACGCCACCGCTATCTCCCAAATGGAAGATGGAACAATGATGTCTCCCGATGCCACCTCTCAACAAAAGCTAATAGTAGGAGGCATCCAACATGGTCAATGAGCATCCAACAAAGTCCTTCACTTGAAATCCTCAACTATCTTCCTCACCGCTAGGCATCGTAGTCTCGGGAAGTTCTTCAACATTGACCCATGAGAAGAGACCTTCAACACCGACACCTCAAACAAAACAACATAATTACAACAAATTAGTATACATCAAATTGTAATACAAATCAAAATTAAGCATTAAACGAAACCAACATTACATACTCACCATGCCATATCCTATAAGCGATATGGTCAAAGATAATCACAAACGGACCAAGGGGTCCTCTGGGAAATCACCATCAAGACACACACTGATGGATTTGGCAGATGAACAATCGTGGTGTTCATCAAGACGAGACACCACGTCCACTCCCCTTGAACCTGCTCCAACTATCTACACTTGTAAACCGGCTCTCAGATCACAGCTCAATGTGCCCCCGGACCACCAACTCTCTACAACTACCGCTCCAATCGTAGGAACAAGAGCATGATCTTCCACCAAGGAGACCGTCCTGATCTCAGAAAAGCTCTAGTAGTTCACATGAGGTGCACGAAACCCCGCCACGGTTTGCTCAACCATCTATTTCCTGTGAGAACCGACGAAGGTATTCGACCCTCATCTATGGCCAGTGCCTCATCAGAGCTCGAGTCACAACATCACTGATCTCGAGTCCCGCTTAATACTCCATCTCTACCGCTCCTCACCGTAAGCTAAATTAAAAAAATATATAAACATAGCAATTTTGAAAATAGAAAATACCGGAATTTTATAATTTCCTAGAGCTGGATATCATACCAAATTTCCTGTAACATTCCGTATCATTATCAAATGATATTATCGAAATTTTAAAATTTTGCATTTAAAATATCGATGATTCATAATTTACGGTAGGTGATACCATAAATTATGAAAAACCTAGCATAAAATATCTAAATTTCCAAATGT